>VWZO01015950.1:12958-30992 GCA_013396975.1 Bucco capensis | reverse complement strand
TAAAACAAAAACAAACCGAACCTAGGCAGTAGCCACAGAAAAGCTAAAAACAAACTGTCCCGGCAACCAGGCCCATACAGGGCATGGGTACCACCCATGGCCCCAGCCCAGCCAGTGCCCCCAAACCCCTAAAAGAGCCACTAATCACCCTAGCCTTAGCCTCCACCTACTGAATTACCACACAACTTCCCTCAGACTACTCACTTACAAGACTTCATAAAAAACTACCCCACATGCCTGCCCACAGGTCCGAAGAACCCCACAACTCGCCTGACACCCTACCACTCCCCAGGCCCCACAAGGTAGGCAAGCCGGGCAGAGAAGCCCCTGAACCCCGCGAGCCCCCACGAGGCAAGAGCGCCGGGTGAGTATGCCTGGGCAAGCCCCTGGGCTCCAACACAAGGCAGGCAGGCCGGGCAGGCAGGCACGTGGTCTGCGAAGCAGGCACGTCAGGCGGGCAGGCACCTGACCCCGACTGCCACGCCGGGCGGAGACCCCCGGTTCCAGCAGCCACGCCGGGCAGAGGCATCCGCCCCTGGCCGCCACAATGGGTGGCGGTACCCAACCCCAGCTGCCATGCTGGGCAGAGGCTCCCCACCTCCCCACTCTTCTCCTTCCTACTTATCAGGGCCCTGCCAGCTCCGTCAGGCAGGGACCCCCAGTCCCGGCCACGACACCAGGTGGAGGCTCTTCGCCCTCCCACTCTTCCCCTGCCCACTCATTGGGGTCCTGTCGGCTCCGTCGCTGTCGTGCCGCAGTGGTACACCTTGTCCAGGCTGTAGGCACTCCGGTACTCGGAGTTATATTATAACATCACAATGATGTGTGAAATAGCTTAATTATGCACCTGTTTTGCTTGGGTCTTAGGCTTTATGTAAGAGACCCTAAGGCCCAAACTTGATATCAAAGTTTCAAGGACTGAATATGACCTGTATGGCATGGAATACCTTGTTTGGACTCAAACTAGGACACATCTCCTCAGAAAAAAGCCTTTTCCATTCTTACTGGGAGAAATCCCTTTCTCTTACATTTTTGCTTTAACATTTTTATCCTGTAACTCATTAACTCTAAGCCAGACCAAGACAAGAAGGAACAGAGCAGTGCTGAGTGCCAGTTCCTCTCCACTGTTGCAGTATTGATTGCTAAGAACAATCTCTATTGCCTTCCCTCAGTGTTCACAAATGTCTCCCTCCAGGTTGGTTTCTCCTCTGCAGTGCCCCAAGACCTTCTGTGCTCTGCAGACATCCTCCCTGGTGCCTGAGTATAGGCACAAGGCTCAGGTATAGCATCTCCAAGAAACCCTTCTCAATCCTTCTGGTTTGTACAATGCACTTTTGGAGGTATACAAGGTTTTGCCCCACAGCCTGGGACGAGGATTTCCCAGCTCAACTGACTCAGCAGCCACCTGAAGGTTGTGACATGGCCTTTTCCTCACCAGGACTTCTCTGAGAAGAGATTACCATCCTAATCCACTCTCCCACTTTGGTGGGAAGAGGATTAGCCTCAAAAGCACACACTAGCCATACCAGTTTCACTCTACTCAGTAGTTGCAGCTCCTCAGAAACTTCTCTTTTCTCTCTGGAGATACTCCTGTGTTCCTGCCAAAGCACAACAGGCTCAGAAGAAATTTTGAATTTATCAGCAAAACAACTAGCAACTTCCTCAGATCTAGGGAATCTGTCTGTAGAGGGAGAGAGTTGAGTTGAAGCAGCTGTACAGCACCTGGAGCATTTTCAAGGCAGCAATCTGGAGCAGAGGAGTAAATGAGAGATAAAAATATCATAAAAATCAGAGACTTGTGTCAGTGGTTTCTCCGGACGCCTTCGCTTTTTGCTGGTTAGTTGTTGGGTTTTTTATTTTATTTTTCTTTGTTGCTGTAAGGCAGTGGTGAACTTCAGCATCCTCAGAGAATAACCTGCAGTAGAGAGCCCTTTACTGCCCAGGGTTCCTAACTGTCCCTGGCTCTCTGGGGGAATCCATCCAGATCGGATTAGGATCATTGGGGAATCAATCCTAGCATTAACATATTTTTCTGAGCCATCTTGTTCCATGATCTTTTTTCACTTAGATAGCCAAAATATGTTCTTTATCCTAAAGCAGAAAGATGATTCCAATCTCAGACTGCAGTTAGTTAGAGCTCAAATGCAAAAAGCCCTGGCTGTCTGGGTGCACAGCAGGACCATGAGGCAGCAATGTGCCCTTGGGGCCAAGAAGGCCAATGGCATCCTGGGCTGCAGCAAGAAGAGTGTGGCCAGCAGGGCCAGGGAGCTTCTCCTCCTCCTCTCCTCTGCCCTGGGGAGGCCACAGCTGGAGTATTGGGTCCAGTTCTGGTCTCTGCTGTTTGAGAAGGACAGGGAATTTCTGGAGAGAGTCCAGAGAAGGGCTACTAAAATGCTGAGGGGACTTGAACAGCTCTGTGCTGGGGAGAGGCTGAGAGAGCTGGGGCTGGTTAGCCTGGAGCAGAGCAGCCTGAGGGGAGAGCTGAGCAAAGCTTAGCAATCCTTACAGGGTGGAAGTTAGGAGGATGGGCCAGGCTTTGTTCTCTGGTGCCCAGGAACAGGACTAGAGGCAATGAGCACAAACTGGCAGCCAGCAAGTTCCAGCTGAACATGAGGAGGAACTTCTTTCCTTTGAGGGTGGTGGAGCACTGGCCCAGGCTGCCCAGGGAGGTGCTGGAGTCTCGATCTCCGGAGATATTCCAAACCTGCCTGGACACATCCTGTGCAAGCTGCTCTAGGTTGTCCTGCTCTGGCAGAGGGATCGGACTAGATGATCTCCAGAGGTCCCTTCCAACCCCTAACATTCTGTGATTCTGTGAAATGTTTCAAGCAGAAAAAAGCCAAAGGCCAGCATTTCTCTCTGTACCCTGTTCCACTGCTAGTTCCATTGACTTCACTGTAGACATCCCACTGGTGACATTAAGATGTCCAGGAATAGAGACACACTGGCAATTCTGAATCTTCCCCTAGAGACTTAACTGCCATTTTCTTTCCAAATTAGGATGCTTAGCAAAGCCTGGGACAGAAAAACCAGGACTGCACCCATTGGCACTGCGGATGTTAGAAATACAAATGAACAGTCAGAGGCTGCCCATTTTTATGTCCCTAAAATACACACACACAAGAGAAGAATATAAACCAGCTCTAAAACAGATGCATGGTTTTCTCTGGGCACACTGAAATCTGTGAAGTTCTCCTCTTCTCCCCCTCTTTATTTATTTATTTACTTTCTGAATGTCTGTGTATAAATTCAGCTCTTATTAAAGCCATTGGGTGAGAGGCAGTGGCTGTCACAAGCTCTGGAAGAGGCTGCCTCTGCCAAAGCTTTCCTCTTGACATCTTTTGGGATGCATCTTTATTCAGCTCTGAGATGTTTTTTCAGTCCCAGTGGGACTGAATGTGCACATCCTCCTTGAAAAACAAAACAAACAACAAATTCCTCCCTTTCCCTTGGGAAGGAAACAGCAGCTCATTTCTGTGTGGGAAAGGGAGCATCCAAAAACTTCAATGTCATTCTGAATATTGTGAATTTGATTTATTTGATTTATTGGATATATTGGATTTACTGGGTATATCGACTTATTGGATAGATTGGATTTATTGAATAGATTAGATTTATTGGATATATTGGACTAATTGGATATATTGTACTTAATCAAAATTGATTAAACTCAAAAATAAAACCCTGCCATATACTGCAATGTTTTGATGTGAGCAATTTGAGGTTAAGACACAATGTGAATCTCCCTAAGTGATCTCTGTGCCTCAGCCTAGTAGGTAAGGCTCTCAACATCTACAAGGTAACCTCATCCATGGGGAGATAGAGGATGCAATTGTAAGGTGTGACATGGAACCTTGGGCAGATGCACTTCAAGGTCAACCTAATTTGAATTAGAAGATTTTGACTTGGGAAGAAAAGAATCTTTCATTTTGCTTTCTATAGAAAAAACCCTCTGGTTTCAGAGCTTGTTCTGATCTTCAGCTTTTTGGCCTCGTTTTTGCTCAGGGACCAGGTTGTACCTGGTGGGTAGTGTAGAAAGATGGGGAAACATGGTATGTACCTCAGGGAGAACTTTTCTTTGGTTAAGAAGTCTCTTTGCAAAGAGATTGTGGCTGAATGTATATAGTTGATATGTATACAATTGTATAAAGTTTTCCAGTAGTATAGTACATGTGTATATATTGATGTACATAGCTGTATAAAATTCTCAGTAGTGTAGTATATGTATATATGTATCATAGTCTAAATTGGGATGGAAGCTTCTAGGTCCAGAACAGTGCATGTGTTTTGGACTAGAGGGGATGTGACTATTGAATTTTTTAGTGTGCANAAACCATTCCCCCTGGTCCTATCACACTCTGATCTCCTAAAGATTCTCTGTCCCTCTGTCTTATAATCTCCCTTTAGGTACTGAAAGACTGCTATCAGATCCCCTCGAAGCCTTCTCTTCTCTAGGCTGAACAACCCCAACTCTCTCAGCCTATCCTCATAGGGGAGGTCTTCCAATCCCGTAATCATTTTTGTGGCCCTCCTCTGGACTCTCTCCAGCAGAGACCACGGGATTGTAAAATTGGTTTATTGTAATGTAGCCATTTTGTAGAGTTAGCCGAGTTAAAGTTGGTTGTAAAGTTCATTTGTTTGTAGAATTGATTTGGTCAGTTCGTGGAATGTGTTGGTTCTGTAAACTGCTGCTGAATTGGGTTAATTGCGAAATTGTTTTAGAATGTTTGTTAAAGCATGTTGGTGGGGAGAAGGAGAAGAAAGAGGATACAGGGGTGGAATGTTATAGAGTATGTAAATGGCTGGAGGTATCCATTTTTTCCCCCCCTCACCCCCCCGTCCCCAACCATTACTGTGTTTGTTTGTAAACCCTCAGTGGGGAGTAGCCCTCTCCACCGGCTGAGCCACATGGGCAGGAGCCGAGTGCACTGTGACTGGTCGGCACGGTGACCCGCACCCCTGCCCTGGTGGTGTCGGCTCAGCGCGGAGCCGTGCTAGCTGCAGCGGTGGCAGGGGCAGCCCTGGTGACAGAGGCAGGGGGACCACCGCCGGAAGTGGTGTGCACCCCGCTGGGCAGCAGCAGCGGCAGCCCCCGGAGTGGTGAACAGCAGCAGCCAGCACCTGTGAGTCCTGGAGCAGCAGTGGCAGTGACTGCCTGCACCCATGAGTCCAGGAGCAGCTGCAAGCGGCAGTAGAGAAAGAAGTGGCGACGCAGCTGTGACGCAGCCATGGTATGGAAGGTGGAGGTGCGACCAGCCCACCAGGAGGGATGGAGTTCTGCTGCAGGGAGTGCTGGGAGCCCCCTATCCTTCTGGGAAGACAGTGAGAGGGAGAAAGCGTGCTCTCCTCCATCTTGCGGCAGCATGCTCGGGTGGCTGGACCATCCCTTCATCTCTTGTCCACTCACCCACCCATCACCATCATCCACCATCCGGGTTTCCTCCATGCTCCATCTCACCTGCCACCTCATCTTAATCAGACTGCACCTGAGCAGGTTTTATTGCAAGTGAGAGGGCGGTTGGTGGTGTAAGGGGGGAAACGGGAGGGTTTGTATCATCCTGTATTTTCATTGCTATATATTTTTCTCTGATAAAAAGTTATTCTTTATAACTCACCCCCAGTGTGCAGCATTTTCTTTCCTTTTTTGAGAAGGGGAAAGTTCCTAACAGGGTCATCTCCCAAATTTGTCTTTTCAAACCAGGACAGTCACTAATGCTAGAGCTACAAGATGAAGTTAAACCAGATGCCCAGTTAAAGCTAGATGAGAACAAGTTCATATGCTATCTTGCAAAACCACAAAATCATTCCCTAATAGTTGACTTCCCAGTTCTGGCATGATTTCTCTGTCCTTCACTTTGGCATTAACCAGTTGAGATGGAGGTGATAGACTTCTAATAAATTCACACCCAAACGTGCCTGTGGGTTTGGAGAAAGCCTGGGAAAATTTTGCTTCAGACAATTGCAAGCATCAAAATAATAATCATAATTAAAAAATGGCTTTATAATGCAAATTTCTGCTCATTCATAAGCAGAGCATCTCCACTGTGGGGAGAATCTTTAACATTCCCATCTTTGGAATGATGTGTTTTATTTATGGACTGGGGAATATAGTTATGCTGATAACCAAGTTTATAGATGAAGACCAAATATTCTGTTACAGTTAGTTTTATTTTAATGTTACAAATAATGATTAAAAAAATCACTTCATAAATCAGCAAGATTCTTCCCTCCATTTCCCAGACAAAAATCCCCGAGCCAGAATCCCACTGGTGTCCCCCAGGGGTCAATGCTGAGGCCAGTACTCTTCAATATACTCATCAATGATCTGGATGAAGGGGTAGAGTGTTCCCTCAGCAAGTCTGCAGATGATCCCAAGCTTGGAGCAGTGGCTGGCACACCAGGAGCTGTGCTGCTATCCAGAGTGACCTGGACAAGCTAGAGACATGGGCAGGGAGAGACTGAATGACATTTAGCAAGGGTAAGTGTAAAGTACTCCATANGTGATCCTGCTCTGGCAGGGGAGTTGCACTAGATGATCTTTCTAGGTCCCTTCCAACCCCTAACATTCTATGATTCTATGTCTCTACCAAAGAATATCTTGTCTCTGAACACAGCTCCAGAAATGGATGCTGAGGGTGCCCAAATCTTGACTCCTTTCTGTGGAAGCCATGGGTAGAAAATGGATATGCAAATGTCTGCATGGTCAACATGGAATGTTGAGTGTGAGACTTCTTTAAGGAGAATGATGTGAAGAACATTGGAGTTAGAAGGACCAGAGACACAAAAAGGATAGGAGGGAGTGCTGGTCTGCTTGAGAGTAGGCAGGCAGTGCAGAGGGACCTGGATGGGCTGGATCACTGAGCTGAGGGTAATGGGATGAGCTTCAACAAGGCCAAGTGCTAGGTCCTGCACTTGGGTCACAGCAACCTCACTCAACATTACAGGCTTGGGGCACAGTGGTTGGATTGCTGCCTGGCAGAGAAGGACCTGGGAATGCTGGTTGATAATTGGCTGAACATGAGCCAGCAGTGTGCCCAGGTGGCCAAGAAAGCCAACAGCATCCTGGCTTGGATCACAAACAGTGTGGTAAGTAGGACTAGAGAAGTGATCATCCTCCTGTACTCAGCACTGTTGAGGCCACACCTAGAGTACTGGGATCAGTTTTGGGCCCCTCGGTACAAGAAGGACACAGAGGCACTGGAGTGTGTGCAGAGAAGGGCAAGGAGGCTAGTGAGGGATCTGGAGCACAAGTGTGATGAGGAGCAGCTGAGGGCACTGGGGTTGGTTAGTGTGGAGAAGAGGAGGCTCAGGGGAGACCTTAGCTCTCTCTACAACTCCCTGAAAGAGGTTGGAGCAAGATGGGGGTAGGTCTCTTCTCCAGGGTTAACAGTGAAAGGACAAGAGGAAATGGCCTCAAATTGCACCAGGGGAGGGAGGGAGGGAAGGAAGGAAGGAAGGAAGGAAGCAAGGACAGTAATTTACACAGACTTTTCCCTCCAAGACCTTTCCTTCAAGAACCTGTGCCAGTCTGTTTGTGGCAGCATAAAGCCCATGTCTTCAAAACAACATAATTTATTTTTTCCTCCAAACATTAAAAGTGAAGCTTAAATCCCCAACAGAGTTTACTCAAAAGTTGTGCTGCTTTCCAAGCTCCCCTCTGACACCTGGACGTGGCTCACAAGATTCAGGGCTGTTTGGACATTCCTGGGGGAAACAGGCAGGAGCCTTTGGGCAGCCAAGGCTGAGCTCAGCAAGCTCTAACTGTGAATCTGGAGTGCCAAAGGAATAAAAACAGAAAATAAACCCCAGTGCAGTAGAGAATCTTTCCGCAGCTCCTTAGGAGATCAGGCCATCTGGCTTCACTGCAGTGCATTTGTTAACTCTCCAGCCTACTGCTGTTTCCCTGCTGGGTGACACATGCTGAATCTGTCACACATCTAGAAGAAAATGATAAATAAACAATGAGGTATTCAAATAAAACAGAATTTTCCTGCAGTAGGCTTATAAGAAGCAGAGAAGAAAATCCTTGTTCTTTTGTGTGCTGGAAAGTAGGTCTCTTTTTCAGTGCTGGAAAGGGGACTCAGATCTGCCTGGAGGAAGATGCCTTTTGCTGAGTGGTACTCCTAAGTGTTGCAGATGCAGAGCTAAAGGCATTATGGCTAGCAACCACTAGCTAGTAGGTATCTCCACCACAGTCCTGGCCCTCATTTGCTCTTCACTGGCATGTGGAGAGAATCACAGAATCACAAAGGTTGGAAGAGACCTCTAAGATCATCAAGTCCAACCATGAACAGCTTGCAGCACTCCAGGCTTCAAGAGAAATCACAGAATCACAGGATGTCCTGAGCTGGAAGGGACCCACAAGGACCATCAACTCCTGTCTATGCACAGGACAACCCCAAAGTTATGCCATGTGTCTGAAAGCATTGTGCTTCTGGAATTCTGTGAGAGTTGATGCCATGACTGCATCCCTGGGCAGCCTGTTACAGTGCTCCACCACTCTCTGGCTCAAGAACCTTTTCCTAATCTCTAACCTGAACCTCCCCTGGCACAGCTTCAAGCCATTCCCTCAGCAGTGAGAGAAATGAGGGCCATGGGGAAGCAGAGAGGTTAAGTTAAGAGGAAGAAAAGAGAGCCCAAGTTTGCAGTAAAGCAACTGGAGGATGGGATTGCATTTTACATCAGCCTTTGTGAGGATTTTGCATACTGTCTCAGACACCAAGGAGCCCTCTACTTTTCTCTTCAATCATCAGAGCTCCTCTGTAGTGCAGAGAGGCTGTTGATATGAGAAACCCAGCTGAACTGCAAAGCCAGGTAAGCCAAGATGCAAGACAAATCTTTAGGACTTCTCCTCTCTCAGCCGTGACCTCTTTCTTCGAGCATCAGAAAAAAGGCAAGCTGGGGAAAAGAGACATGCCAGATCCCTTGCAGCCAGTTTCATCCACAAGCCAGGCCTTGGAAACCTGTGAGATTTTATAGTAACACCTCCTGGGAAAGACAGGAGAGGCTTTCCATAGGCTTGTGAGTTAAAAGGTTATGTTAACACTGGCTGCTAGCCACTTTGCTCTGGAGGCAACAGCCTTCTCTAGACTAAGGAGACACCAGGTGCTGCTAACTGGGATATAACCTGCTTTTAGGGTTTTTTTCATTCTCTTAAGTCTGTGTCATTCAATGCCTGAACACAAAATATTGGGAAACAGCACAAAAGAGTTGCAAGATAGATTTCTCAGAGGAGGTGGAGCCTTTGCACAGGCTGCAGTGCTCCAAAGGCCAAAAGTTGGGTTGCTGAAAGATGAAGGAGTTACTCTGTCTCAGACAATTCTCACAAAGCAAACACCTGCTGGATCTGGTCTTGCCCAGCCCAACTTTCTGCAGCTGATTTGAGTGGAACTGCTTTGGATTGCTGTTCATGGCAGTGAGAGATAAGCCAGGCTAACAGGGATAAGTAGAGGTATCCTGAGGCATAGTCAGGGTCAGAGGTCTCTCTCTGTGTGTTTGCTTGTGCATGCACATAGACAGCCAGAACCCCTCCTCCACACATCCACACCCACAGACAGGTACACACTCAAGATGGGGTATCAGGGGTTTAAAAATAGACAATGAGCAAGAAGAAAGCTGTAGGAGCTGCTGAGGCTGCTGTGTTCCATGGAAAATTGAAGATGCTTTTGGAGCAGCCTGCCTTCAAAGAATCTCAGAATCATTAAGGTTGGAAGAGATCTCTAAGATCATAAAGTCCACCCATACCTATCACTACTATGCCACTAAATTATGTTCCCTAATCATTTTAGTAGCCCTTCTCTGGACTGTCTCCAGAAGTTCCCTGTCCTTCTTAAACAGGGGAGCCCAGAACTGGACACAGCACTGCAAATGTGGTCTCCCTCCTCTCAGATACCAGACAAGCCAGGAGGCAGCAACTCTTATCAGAAGTTTTATCTCTTTCCCATGCCAGAGGCTACTCACACTTCTGAAAGCAGAGGCTGCTTCCTATTATTCTCTCTCTGGTCTACAGGGAATCAGACTCCAGGATCCAATGCTTGTCTCCAAGCATTCTTCCAGCAGATGCGCGAGGGAGTTGTGCTTGTGTATAGATAGGTTAGTCCCCCAGCTTCCCACAGGGAGAGCTACATATCATGCTCTGCAAAACATGAGCCATGGGTGTTCTTGTTGGGCTGAAAGACATTTGCCAGGTTTAATTTACTCAAATAAGAAACAGATTCACCCATATCCTGCTCCATCTTGCTTATAAAACCAGCAGTGCAGCATCTCCAGACAGCCACGAGCCAGCTGCTGCTGCACATGAGCCACTCTGGAGTTCAGACTGCAAAAGGAACTCCATTTGAAACAGGAATTCTCCTCTTCAGTGAACTTTTGAAACTGGATCTGCATTGGGAAATATTTGGATAATGAGCAATGGAAGAATTTGGAACATAAACACCAGCAACTGCTTCCCTTGGAGCTTCAGCAAGCTTCAGTGAGCAGAGTGGGTGCTGCCCTACTGGAGGACACACAGGGAGGCTGCTCAGAAATTCAGTTGTACTACTTGCCTCCAGAGAGCCATTCCTCCTAGTTACTAATGTGGGTGAAGCATTTTGTTAGTGTACTTGTACCCAGTGCTGATGAGATCATACCTAGAGTACTGGGATCAGTTTTGGGCCCCTCAGTCCAAGAAGGACCCAGAGGCATTGGAGTGTGTCCAGAGAAGGGCAAGGAGGCTAGGGAGGGCTCTGGAGCACAATTCTGATGAGGAGCAGCTGAGGGCACTGGGGTTGGTTAGTGTGGAGAAGAGGAGGCTCAGGGGAGACCTTAGCTCTCTCTACAACTCCCTGATAGGAGGTTGCAGTGAGCTGGGGCTAGGTCTCTTCTCCAGGGTTAACAGTGAGAGGACAAGAGGAAATAGCCTCAAGTTGCAGCAGGGGAGATTTAGACTAGATATAAGGAGAGATTTCTTTCCTGAAATGGTTGTTAAGTCTTGGCCCAGGCTTCCTAGGGAGGGGTTTAAGAAACATTTAGATGTTCTGCTTAGGGCCATGGTTTAGTGGTATGGTAGTAATATGGTTGGACTTGATGATCTTAGAGGTCTCTTCCAAACTTTATGATACTGTGAAAATTGAGAATTGAAAATTGAAGCCTTTTGCTTCTCAAGTCCCTTCTTTGCTACCTATGGTTGTGATAGGAGATGATACCTGACTGTTCAGAGGGTGGGTTCATGGCATCTGCTACTTCATCCTGAATGCTCTGCTGAGAGAAAAATCTCATTTAATCAGGGATTACTTGCATGTCCTACTGAGCCACACTAGGGTTTGGCTCGCAGGCAAAGAATAGAGGGCATGCTCTTTATTGGCTCTAATTCAGTAATGACCCATAGCTGTAGGGAGCCCGCTCAGACCTCAACAAAATCTATTACTACTTCTGCAAAGGGAACAGAAGATCCCTGTGCCCATCTGGAAGCAATTCTGAGCCAGCAGGTCAACAATAAATAAAGAAAATAGATATGTTGTTTTTCTTTTAAAGTACTGTCCTAAAACTTTTACACAGTTAATGATGCAGATTTCTTATTTCTACCAATGATACCTGTCAGCAGGAGCTTTGATCTACTCAAGGACAGCTTGGCAAGCAAAGCCTCAAGCACTGCATTGTTCAGAAGGAAGGAGAAGACAAGTTAGAAGTTTTCTCTTCAGCCAGAATTTGAAACCAGTTGGGAACATTAGAATCATCACAGTGCTCCCCTGAAATCATTAAATAGGACACTGACCTTCACAGTGGCCTTCGCCATCCTCCCCTGCCAAGCACCTAGCTGGCAGTCAGCACTCCAGCCCACAAGTCTGCTTCCACAGCATCGCTAAAGAGGAACAAACCAGCAGTGATGAAGAGGAAAAACACTAGGAGACTAACACTGTGTGGGGGTCAAACACTCAGCCCTAACTCTTTTCTCTTGGTGGGGAGAGTGCAGTTGTAAACATCTTTGTTGAATGCCTGAAAGGTGACTTAAAGTCAGGCTGCACTTACTCTTTTCTTGCCAGAGGAGCAATGTCACCAGAGCATGCTCCTAGATCATGCCCTCCTGCCTTTTCATGAGTTCCTTATGTTCTGTTCTGTAGGATGTTCTGGCCCTGGTCAAGAAATTGGCACAGTTTTGCCTCTGTATGGCTAGGCTTTGCGAATGAAGATTCAGGGAGGGCTCCACCCACGCTCCTCCTCAGCACCTTTTCCAAGTGCACTGATAAAAAGAGGATAGCAGATAGCACCCTCGAGCCTGTGCTATGGATTTATTTTAGGTGAGAAACAGCATGCACAGAGCTGGACCCACCCTTTAGTCCTAAGCTTCATCTGCCAGGGCCTAGCAAGCTTGGACGCTGGCAGCCAAGTCCTTAGGACCAGAGGTTTTATTAGAGTGTCCTTCTCTTAGCTGGAAGGCCTTACAGGGCTAAACAAGCTCCATCTGCCTGGGTTTGGAATCAGAGTTGTCCCTCTCCTAGGATGACTGCCAGAAGGCTAATGAGCTCATCCTACCCATCCAAGGATTCTAGGAACATGGGTATCACTGCCCACACTTTCCCGTGGGCAATGAGTTTAATGCTCCCTCTGCTGTCGGCACAGTTATCGCACCAGGGGCCACAGGAGACCCCAAGGGATTTTCAGACTGTGCCTGAGTTTTGCCTCTAGCCTGTTTAAAACACAGAATCACTGGAGGTGGGTGAAAAAAAAGAGGGTTTGCAGAATTCTTTCTAGTTGTGAAATCTGATTTCCTTCTTCCTTTCAGCAGCTGGGAGAAGAACTTCAGGAAATGGTGTGTTGGGCTAGTCCAGCAAGCCAAGGTCTCACAGAGCGGATGTGTCCCTGCATGGCTGTTATTCAGTGAGCACTGGGATGACACTGGGATGTCAACTGGATAATAGAACAGAGCCTACTGGAGATGAGCCACCCTCAAGAGGAGCCCAAGGTCCCATGAGGATTATGGCTATGCTGAAGACCTTTCACAACCAATCTGGGTTTGTATTGGGTTGGTTTTTTTTGCTTGATTGGGGTTTTTGTGGTTGTTTGTGTTTGGTTTTTTTCCATAACCATAGAATCATGAAATGTCCAGAGTGGAAGGGATCCACGAGGATCATCAACTCCTATCCATGCACAGGACAACCCCCAAAATTACACTGTGTTGTCCAAATGCTTCTGACCAAGCTGAGAAGTTGGTGTAGTGCCTCAGAGTATCTCTCCAAGATGGATTTCTTTGGGAAGTATGCATAGATCTAAGACAAGGATAGAAGAAACTTCTCCTTCCTTTCCCTAGGAGATCATGCACCTCTACTATCCTGCTGACTCCTGATTTATTCATAAAAAAGCACTAATACATAAGTTTAATAGACCACCTTAAACAAGCTCAGGATCACAGAATCACAGAATGTTAGGGATTGGAAGGGACCTCTGGAGATCACCTAGTCCAACCCCCCTGCACGAGCAGGAGAACCAAGAGCAGCTTGCACAGGATGTGTCCAGGCAGGTTTGGAATATCTCCGGAGATCGAGACTCCAGCACCTCCCTGGGCAGCCTGGGCCAGTGCTCCACCACCCTCAAAGGAAAAAAGTTCCTCCTCCTCTTCAGATGGAACTGCCTGGGTGCTAGTTTGTGCTCATTGCCTCTAGTCCTGTCCCTGGGCACCACAGAACAAAGCCTGGCCCCAGCCTCCTGACCCACACCCTGTAAGGATTGCTAAGCATTGCTCAGCTCTCCCCTCAGGCTGCTCTGCTCCAGGCTAACCAGCCCCAGCTCTCTCAGCCTCTCCCCAGCACAGAGCTGTTCAAGTCCCCTCAGCATTTTAGTAGCCCTTCTCTGGACTCTCTCCAGAAGTTCCCTGTCCTTCTTGAACAGGGGAGACCAGAACTGGACACAACACTCCAGATGTGGCCTCCCCAGGGCAGAGGAGAGGAGGAGGAGAAGCTCCCTGGCCCTGCTGGCCACACTCTTCTTGCTGCAGCCCAGGATGCCATTGGCCTTCTTGGCCCCAAGGGCATATTGCTGCCTCATGGTCCTCCTGCTGTGCACCCAGACAGCCAGGGCTTTTTCCAGCAGATCAGCTCTAACCTGTCCTGCTCCATGGGGTTATTTCTCCCCAGGTGCATTACCTTGCACTTGCCCTTGGTGAACTTCATAAGGTTATTCTCTGCCCAGCTCTCAACCTGTCCAGGTCACTCTGCATGGCAGCACAGCCTCCTGGAGTGTCAGCCACTGGTCCTAGTTTGGGGTTATCAGCAAACTTGCTGAGGGCATACTGTGTTCCTTCATCCAGGTCATTGATGAACATACTGAACAAGACTGGACCCAGCACTGACCCCTGGGGAACACCACTCCTTACAGACCTGGATTCTATGGCACTAATCACAACCCTCTGAGCTTTGTCTTTCAGCCAGCTTTCAATCCACCCCACTGTCCCTCCATCAAGCCCACACTTCCTAAGCTTGCCTGTGAGGGTGCTGAGACTGACCATGATTCTTCACTGATCAACTGATTGTACAGTCACCTAGGTCAAGCTTATGAAGGTGCTCAATCCATGGCTTTTCCTGCATTTGAGCCTCACTGAGTGTTGTTCTTCAGCAGCCCTCTCCCAGAAAGACAGCATCCAAGTTTCAAACAAGAACCAAAGCAGTGAGAACACGTGAGCAAGGAACCCTCTAGATGAATACCACAAGCAATAGCCTCAGCACCTTCACAGCCTTGTCCCTGAGACACCTTAGTGCACAGTCTGAAGGAGGTAGCAAATGGAAGTTTGCAGATACATGGGGATAAATCCTTCTCAGCCAAGAGGTAGCATGGAAACACATGGCCACACACCTCATGGAAGCATGCCCACGTGGGAAAAGGAAGATGCTGATGGTTAAACCTGAATTCAATGCAACTCTCTCCATGCCTACAGTTAGGCAGAGCTTTGGCAAGGCAATTGCCTATGGCTCAAGTAAGAAGTGTCGCTGAGATCTTGCAACTATCAACTTCTAAGCATCCTCACTCTCCTCTCTGATCCAGATTTGAGGAGCCTCACTGACTTGGGTTCTCCCATTCCCATAGATTGACTCTGCCAGGACTGAGAGCTCTGCTGTGACCCAGCCAAGCACTTCTGCAGGAGTGGAGTCCTGCTACTGTAAAAGGTAGAAAATAATAACTGCCTCCACATGATTCAATGTGAATCAAGCGAAAGACACTTACTCGTGATAAGATCAAGCCTTTATACCTTTTCTGTGCAATCATGCATATACTGATTGGTGCAAACTTATTTTCACACAGCAAACAGAACAAACAGATTGGTTAAGTGTGCAGTGTGGGTAAACTTACTGGCTAACAGAGCTGCTAATTTTCCATCTTCTGCTATCCCAGCTGGGTTGTTTTTCCTTTCTTATCTTAGGACACCTCCTCTGCCCAAGGTCCTTGGCTGGTTCACACAATACTTCAATTTTTATGAACCACCTGCTTTCCCACAGATACCTTCCCACATGCTACCTTCATAATTCTTGCATGAGGCATTCTTTAATGGATCTGCTGTTGCTCCTGCCACTTTTCACCTCCTATATTTTTCCTTCACCTCCCGGCCTTTTCCCTTAAGCCTCTCAGTTTTCTGCTAACATCTGTACTTTTAACTATTACATCTTTTCGCTTCTTCAAGTTTGAGTTTATGTTGACCTTTAATTGACAGTGAAAGGGTATCTGATAATTAACCTGTATCATTTCCTTCTCTCTTATTAAGGGAAGATAGATCTCTGTTTAATAAACCTACACCATCAGGATGCTATTCCAGAATGTACTCATTAAGAAGAATTATACAGATAATTAAAGATCCTCATTTAATGCCTCACTTTTTATTCATGGCTAAGAATGTGAATGGGCTAAACACACTAAGGTCTTAATGGATATTTTGCCTGGCAGATTTTGCCAGACAGCTTCCCTGTTGCAAGAAAACACTTAAATTAATTACATTATTCTCCTCATTAGGTATCAGAAGTGAATAATTTCTATCTATGTGAACAGATCTGGGATGGACAGAGAAGCTAAATTTCATAAATTTCATAGCCAGCAGCAGAGAAAGTGTTTGTTGAAAGGAGGTTTCTGTTTGTGCATTCAGCCTTGCCTTCAACAATCTAAAATTAGATCTCCTCTGGACTTGTCTAAAACCTAGGTGGAAAATAGGAACCAGAACAGCCAACAGAAGCCATAACTTTGCAGGTGGTTTGCTCAGGATATTCTTCTTCCATGCAGGTGTTCAGTCTGCTCTCCAAACCCTTGCAACCTTCTAGCAAACACAACACTGAAGGTTGTAAACTCTTTCAATACAAGGTAGCATGCAAAGAAATCTCTGTTTTCTCCCTTCTTCTCCTTTATCAGGTTCCCCCCCAAAAAAGAAAAAGAATAGGCTTGCTTATGCTAGCAAATAATCAGATCTGCTCCATATGGAAGTGGTGGTGGCACGGTTCGTGCCCATTGTGGTCATCATCTAGCTGATGGTAGGATGTTAAGTGGCCAAAAAAGTGCTTAGTGGAGGTCCAAACTGTTGCAAAGCTCTGCAGTTTGGCCATGTATATCAAACAGGCACACTTTTGTGTGTCAGGAACAGAGGTGGTGGTCATAAATTCCCCTAAAAACATTGTGTCCCATTTGGTAGATTTTTTGTTTTCTTTTATTGTAAATTAAACCTTACCAGAGCAACACCAATCGTTTTTCTTCTCTACCAGCTCAGTTTCTCTTAGGTAGCAGTGTGCAGATGAATGATGTCAACCCTGTAGCCTGGATTTTCTGGCATTATAAAGTGTTAATTACCAGTTTCTAGGCTGATATCATGACCTACTTGATCCAGGCACAATTGCTGCGTTCAGGTCTTTTCCTACTCACACACTTCCATCAATATTCTGTCAGCATAAGCAACTCAGAGCTGAACTTGGGCCTTTTGGAAGTGTCTCTGCAGCACAGTAGGTCAGCAGTGTCTTGCAGAGGAGTAGCCTTCAGCTTGACTACAGTCACCAACACAGTAATAACACTGTATGTAAGCAATTGGAGTAGCTGATATGGGGATGCCAAAAGCTATTCTGAAGCCAGGAGAAGACAAAAACAGAGGTGAAGTTTGTATCTGGAAATGACTGCATCAGTGTGGACAGGTTGGACTTGATGATCTTAGAGGTCTTTCCAACCTTAATGATTCTGGGACAGAGTACCTAAGTCTGTGACAGTAACAAGCCAGGGCTGGTTGTAGGCACACCAGGGTTTAGCAAGAGATTGCTCCTCAGCCATGTTATGTGAATCTTAATGGACAGTTTCTCAAGGAGCACCCAGTGAAAGGCTTGGGATTGATGTTTTTAAGCACTGTGTTGGCTCAGTTGGTGCTTCCTGCCTGGCACTCAGTGGTTTGGACATGGCTTGTGGTTCCACTTCACACAACCCACAGACACAAGTTTCTTTCTACGTTATTTATGAGTTATCCTACAGTGAATGTTGATGACTCCCAAGGAGATGATTCCCTCTGCCTAGCAAGGCAGGCTGCTACCCACAAATTCCTCATGTCCTTTGTCTTGCCTCTATTAAAATAATTACCCACACTGGGGGGAAAGCACACAACAGCCTTGCTGTGAGCTCAGAGTGAATGATACAGCTCAGACATTACAAAGGTTGTGAAAACACAACCAGCACAAAATTACCAGCAGCATTTCAGAAAGAAAGAGAGAAAAAAATGAGGGGGAAAAAATGAGAGAAAGAGAGAAAGAAAAAGAGAAATAGAGGAGAGATACCAAAGACATGAAAAAGAATCTTTGTGTTGCCACAGGCCTTTGTGCAGCTGTTGAGCATCTCAAGGGCAGGGCAAGAGCCTGGAGAAGACAGAAGGATGTAAAATCAAGGCTCAGCTTTAGCCTTGCACACAGAGACAAGGCAGAGCCAAAATAGCTGTGTCAGCAAGTGATGGCATCCAGAGGTGAAAGCAGGAGAGATAAGGAGGTGCAGAGAAACATGGGAAGAGAGAGGGAGGAAAAGGGTGGCTGGCTAGGGAGGAACTAGGAAAGGGGGGGGG
>VWZO01015950.1:959-12924 GCA_013396975.1 Bucco capensis | reverse complement strand
GGGGGGGGGAAGAAATTTAAGGAAAAAAACCTAACAGAGAGAGAATGAGATGAAATAAAAAACAACAGTGAAAAAAATGGCACTGGCACAGGTTGCCCAGAGAGGTTGTGGATGCCCCATCCCTGGCAGTGTTCAAGGCCAGGCTGGATGTGGCCCTGGGCAACTTGGTCTAGTGATTGGCATCCCTGCCTATGGCAGGGGGGTTGAAACTGGATGATCTCTAAGGTCCCTTCCAACCTGAGCCATTCTATGATTCTATGAAAAATGAGAGGGGAAATTGTAAAGCTGAATGTTTTGATAATTGTTATTTCTGACAAAATGTGCATATCACTGAAAAAAAAAAAAAAATGTTCCTGTTCAAAACTAACATTATTCTCAATTATTCTGCCCAGCACAACACTCATTCTTGAGTGACATTTCCTTATTATATATATATGACTTCATTCCAGTGGAACCCAGAGGTTCTTCAAGCTTCTGTCGCATTAAGTAAGTAGAGTATTTAGGAAAGATTATCCTCATCTTGAAGAGCTGACAAGTAAACTAGGGACAGGATGCAACAAGGAGGCCAAGAACAAAAGGAAAAGAGGATGGAGAGGAGGAATAAGATGAGGGATTGTGTTGACAACAGGAGGAGTATAGCTGGAGGGATTCACCACTTATTAATCACAGAATCACAGAAACATAGAATGGTTTGGGTTGGAAGGAACCTCCAAGATGACCTAGCTCCAAGCCCTCTACCATGGGAAGGGACACCTTCCACTAGACCAGGTTGCTCAAAGACCTATCCAACCTGGTTTTGGTTATTTCAATGTACAACCTGTTCCAATGCCTCACTGCCCTTGCAGCGAAAACTTCGTCCTTCCATCCAATCTAAATCTCCTCTCTTTCAGTTTAAAGTCATTATCACTTGTCCTACCACTGCATGGCTTGTAAAAAATCCCTCACCAGCTTTCTTGTAGGTTCTCTTCAAGGTTGCCCTCCATTAGGCACCTGCTTTCCTGCTCATGGATGCTCATTACCCATATTAGACGCACAGGCACTATGGAGAAGAGCTCTAAAGATTCTCATGGTTGTGCCAAGCTCTCAGCTGCTCTGTGGTAGGTACTTTGGTGGTCTCATCACTGGGCAGTGGGAGACTTTTGTTCTGACTCCTCTAGATAATTTTGCATGGTGACAGGAAGAGACACCAGGGCTTATTTTTATCCAAAATTTCACCAACCAAGACCCTTCATCTGTGTCCACCTTCCTTGTATTGACCTGGGAAGTATCACCTACTGAGTGTGAAGCTGCTGCTTGGCGCTTCCCAAGTGTCCTGGTTTGACCAGAAGCTAAGGTCAAAAGAACAATCTTTTGAGAGGATTTTGCTACAATACTCCCTCTTCCCAAAACGGGAACAGCAATAAACAAAAACAAGAAACAAAACTAGGCACGTAGACAGTGAATTTCTAAGAATAGCTTTATCTAAATTTAAATGGTACAACAATATGAAAGAGACAAGCAATAAAGAAAGATAAGGTGGTTAGTTCAAAGATGGCTTTCGGCCCTTTTTCCCTACCATAAATCATCAATGTCTGTCCTGCCGGCACAAAGTCGGCAGGTTTCAAATCAAACACCTCCTCCCTTCTTCCAATCAATCACCTCCCTCCCCTTACTCTCACACCGGGATGGGAGTTGCACAGATATCAGAGGAATTTTAAGAATGCCAGAGGGAAAAAGGCCGACTTCCTAACTCACAGCCGATATGAGAGAAAGCAAGAGCAGCCAGCAGCAAAGCAGGAACAGGAAACAGGAAACAGGAAGAGGAAATCTCAATTCTCTCCTTAAATACACAAAAATTACATCATCCCTCTGCGCAGTCTGTGATTTGCTGCTTTCCTGTCTCTCTTGAATGATGTCTCAGGGTTACAGTTCTTGACCCCCCTGTCCAGAGATGCCGCGATGATGATTTACAACTGCACATGCGCGGGATTTCGATTCTCTCTCTTTCTTATCAGTTCCTCGGCTCCTCCCGGCAAATTCTTTCGGGGGGGAAAGAGTTCAGCTACTGAGTCCTTCTTTTAAAGAAACAGTGTCCATATCCAAATTCAAAAGTTCAAAAGGGAACATGACGTACACTGTTAAATTTTAATCACTCCAGGACACCAAGGTTGGGGTCATTTTTCACTTGTTTATAGGAATCCATGCCTGCTCCTCATCCCAAGAACCATGAAAGGCTGAGGACTTCTCCATCTGCAGGCTCTGATCAGCAGTGCCCTTGCACCACCAGGCTCTGCCATACCTAGTGCACATCAGGGTCCATCATCAAAAGAAGAACAGGGGGAGGTCCCACCATCATCTACCAGGACTGAACTTTTGTTTCCTCCATATGGGTAGAGAACAACCACTGCTAGCTGCTTTGGAAGCTCTCCTGTGTCTTTTGCCTGCTAAGAGTAAAGAACTAGAGAAAAGCCAGCTATATCTGAGTTAAAGCCTTCTGCTGCAGTCAAGGTGAAGGCATAACGAATAGGGTGCTTTTTGCAGACAAGGTGAAACACTACAATGGGCTTGTGACCTTCCAGTTCCCTGGCTGACAAGTTATTGGCCTAAACTGGGAGCATCTTCAGGATTTTCATGAATTGGAAGAAGGGAATCTCGTGGGAATCTCTGGGAATCTCATGCTGCACTGACATAGCTGGCACAGTTCTGAGGTCTTTAGCCTTGCCTCATGAGGTTGTGCAACCTTGTCTGATGACAATCTGTGTCTCTTGTATCCAGAGGATTTGCTGCTCAGAAGAAAAGATGATTCAGTGGCTTTCTGCTCCCTTTCTACCTGCAGCATAGGAAAAAGCAACCCAAGGGAACAATGCCCAATGCTTTGAAGTTAGCCATATTGCCACGGTGTCCATCCTGGAAATGGTAAGATGGCAGCAGCTGGTGGCAGAAGGTACTTCTGGTAGCCCCAGGTCCTTCTCTGAACAGTATTTCCCCAGCTCCTGGGGAGCAGAAATAGCAATGACACTGTTGTCATCAGGGGTTGAGATAAAGACAACCAAGTGACTGGAAGAAGGGGCATGTCACACCCATTTTCAAAAAGGGTGTAAAGGAGGACCCTGGGAACTACTGACCTGTTAGCCTTACCTCTGTGCCTGGGAAAATCATGGAGCAGATTCTCCTAGAAGTTCTGCTAAGGCATATGGAGGAGAGGGAGGTGATCAGAGACAGTCAGCATGGCTTCACTAAGGGTAGATCCTGTCTGACAAACCTGGTGGCTTTCTACGATAGTGTGACTACCTCAGTGGACAAGGGACAACCTGTGGATGTGATCTATCTGGACTTGTGCAAGGCCTTTGACACGGTCCCCCACAACATTCTACTGGCCAAGTTAGAGAGCTATGGATTTGATGGGTGGACTGTTCAGTGGATAAGGAACTGGCTGGCTGACCGCATCCAGAGGGTAGTGGTTAATGGCTCAAAGTCCAGCTGGAGATCAGTGACAAGTGGTGTCCCTCAGGGCTCTGTACTGGGGCCTGTACTGTTTAATATTTTTATAAATGATATCGACAGCAGCATTGAGTGCACCATCAGCAAGTTTGCAGATGACACCAAGCTATGGGGTGCTGTTGATAAGTTGGAGGGGCAAGATGTCATCCAGAAGGACCTAGACAAGCTGGAGAGGTGGGCCCAGGTGAACCTCATGAGCTTCAACAAGACCAAGTGCAGGGTCCTACACCTGGGTCGGAACAATCCCCACTATCAATACAGGCTAGGGGATGAGATGATGGAGAGCAGCCCTGCAGAAAAGGACTTGGGAGTGCTGGTGGACAAGAAGCTGGACATGAGCAAACAGTGCACACTGGCAGCCCAGAAGGCTAATCGCATCCTGGGCTGCATCAAAAGAAGCGTGGCCAGCAGATCCAGAGAGGTGATTTTGCCACTTTACTCTGCTCTGGTGAGACCTCATCTGGAATACTGTGTCCAGTTCTGGAGCCCTCAATACAGAAAGGACATGGATCTGATGGAGCAGGTCCAGAGGAGGGCCACAAAAATGATCAGGGGGCTGGAACACCTCTCCTATGAGGACAGGCTGAAGGAGCTGGGATTGTTCAGCCTGGAGAAGAGAAGACTTCCGGGGGACCTAATAGTGACTTTCCAGTACTTTAAGGGAATTTACAAGCAGGCTGCAGAGGGCCTGTTTGCAAAGGCCTGCAGTGAAAGGACAAGGGGCAATGGTTTTAAACTGGAGAGGAGTAGATTTAAATTGGACATTAGGAATAAGTTCCTCACCACAAGGGTGGTGGAACACTGGACCAGGTTGCCCAGGGAGGTGGTTGAGGCCCCATCCCTGGAGGCATTCAAGGCGAGGCTTGACAGGGCTCTGGGCAAGCTGATCTAGAATCATAGAATCATAGAATGGCCAGGTTGGAAGGGACCCTAAAGATCATCTAGTTCCAACCTCCCCGCACTGAGCAGGGATGCCAATCACTGCTCTAGTTGGGGATGTCCCTGCCCACTGCAGGGGGGTTGGACTAGATGACCTCCAGAGGTCCCTTCCAACCCTAACCATTCTATGATTCTATGATTCTATGATTCTATGAAAACTGAAGGTAACTTCTAGGACTTTAGCATTAGCCTCTTCCTGG
Source organism: Bucco capensis (assembly GCA_013396975.1). Classification (NCBI taxonomy): domain Eukaryota; kingdom Metazoa; phylum Chordata; class Aves; order Piciformes; family Bucconidae; genus Bucco; species Bucco capensis. Next base: position 8,305 of record VWZO01015950.1, on the reverse strand, counting down.
TGGCCATGAAATTGCCAAAGTCAGCCTATGGTACCGAGATGGTCCAGCATTCTCTCTTTATAAAACCTAGTATGGTATCTCAGACTCCATAACTGTAGGTAAATACTGACTTTGAATGGCTGCTATTCCAGAAAGCACTTCCCAAATGGTTCATAGGCAATAACCCAGTAGGTTCCCCACTGGGTTTTCAAAGGAGTTGATGACAGCTTTCTCCCTTGATTCACACCTCCTTCTTTGGCCAAAGAAAAATAAATTTACCTCAGTTATTACTAACCAACTTGACTTTCTCAAAGAACAGGAGCTGATGTGTTAAACCCCAAAGGTCACAGGTTCAGCCCCCACTGGCTGAGTCTTTCTTGCCATAATGGTCTTGAATCTCTTAGATGTACAATGCAAGGATATTAACTAACTTGCCAAGCTAGAGTAGATGTTACTGCTGATGTCACTACAGTCATAAGTCAAGAGCTTCTAGGCTGCAGAATGTTTTCATAGCTGAGAACAAAAGAGACTGGCCTAGGAATGAGAAACAAATGAGAGGAGGCTGCTCATGTTATCACACAAAGCAGCCAGGGATGGCTAGAGACACAAATGGAGATTCACCTTCAAGAAAGAGTTTCATACAAGCAGATTTTGAGCAGAAAATAGAGTGCTGAACTTGACTTGGGGTGGAAGGAGGAGAATAACTTAGTCAAATCTATTTAGTATGATAGAGTAATGCTAAATATCCTAGAAAATCTCAGTACCAGGCATGAAAATAGCTCTAGTAACAGGCAGGGATGGGTTGGGCAAACCCTGTAGACAAAAGGAAGTCCCCCCTAGGGTTTCAGGAAGGCACAGATCTTGGCTAACAGCTGGTAAATCAGTGGTGATGAGATCAAGGGTAGCTTTTGATAGCCCTCCTCTGTAGAAGGTAGAAGAAAATAATAACTGCCTCCACATGATTCAATGTGAATCAAGCGAAAGCCGTTTATTCGTGATAAGATCAAGCCTTTATACCTTTTCTGTGCAATCATGCATATACTGATTGGTGCAAACTTATTCTCACACAGCAAACAGAACAAACAGATTGGTTAAATATGCAGTGCGGGTGAACTTCTTACTGGCTAACAGAGATGCTAATTCTTCCATCTTCTTCTTGCTATTCCAGCTGGGTTGTTTTTCCTTTTCTGCTGATGAAGTAATGGTTGTTCTCCCTTCTTATCTTGAGATGCATACTTTGCCCAAGGTCCTTGGCTGGTTCACACAATACTTCCATTTTTATAAACCACCTGCTTTCCCACACATATCTTCCCATGCTCCTCTGCTCTGACAGACTGAAGAGTGCTTTAGGCCCCTTCCACTGCAGCAAGGTGTCACCACCTCCAGCAGTGCCACATGTCCACCCAGTTGGCACTGGAAGCACTTGCTGGTCGCTTGGAAAGGTAGTAATGCTTCCTGGGCACCACACCTCTGTGACATGAGCATAGATGCAAGGGGAGAACTGAACTTGCTCTTTTCCTGCCCCTGGCGAGGTGGGGAGCCAGAAGGACCCCCACCCATGGCAGCAGGGCTTGCACCCAAGAGCCTACAGCCCTGGGGAACTTGTGTCTGTGGCTGTGTCCCTAGTGCCAGCATGGCAAGCAGAAAACGCAAATGAGCCTATTGCTTTCCAGCTAGGGCTAAACCTAAAACTGAATAATCTGGGTCTGTTTTTTTTTGAAGAGGGGCAAATGAAGATTTGCAAACCCTGGGCTAGAATCAGTTCGTTTTCACCAGAAATTATCTGTTTAGAAAGGCCAATAACATCCCAACCAAGTCAGGGCAGGCTCTGTAGTCAACTAAACTAGACTTTCGGTTATTGCTGGTGAGAAAAATGCAGCTTGGTTGGGTTTTAGTGAGGGGATGGAATCTTTAACACATTCTTACAGCCTTTTGCAATCATTGCTGCTTCTGCCAGGGCCAGGCACTTAAATCTGCAGCCCAGCCTGTGCCTTCCTAAGTACTGCCCCATTTTCAAGAGGCTCTGGGGAAAGAAGCCTACAAAGAAGAATTCCAGGGTTCTGCCAGTCAATTCTGCATGGAGTTACTCTGTTCAGGGTCCTCCATGAAATTAGAAGCATTTATCCTGTGCTTGATTTGTTGCCTGCAGACAGATGAAGTCCCTGGCTCCAGTTATGGATCTGAGAGGCAACCAGGCACTCCATAGAATTGTGGTATCATTAAAGAAGAGCTGATTTGTTTACTCTATTCTGAAGTTGTTGCAGCTTCACAGCTAAGATGTACATTTAGCTCCCCTTGTAGGACCTGTGGCATCCTTAACTAGCTGTCAACAGACATTTGATGACCACTGTATGGGAAAAAAGGCATAGCCTTGGATAGCAATATATCAGACCTCTAGTAGCAATCAAGAGGAGCTGTTGGGCCCCAGCTAATGACTAATCAACTTGGCTGTGTGGTGCATCCTTCCTTATGTTACCACAGCTCCCACTTTCTGAGCTGGATTCTAAAACACCCCCTTAGGATCATCCTCAAAGAGAATCATAGAATCCTAGAATGGGCAGGTTGGAATGGACCCTAAAGATCATCTAGTTCCAACCTCCCTGCACTGAGCAGGGATGCCAATCACTAGCCCAGGTCACCCAGGGCTGCGTCCAGCCTGGCCTTGAACACTGCCAGGGATGGGGCATCCAAAACCTCTCTGGGCAACCTGTGCCAGTGCCTAACCACTCTCTGGGGAAAGAACTTCCTGGTTGTGTTTTTATCTTTTTCTTGTTCCATTTATTGCTCTGGGGTCATTAGAAAAGATCATTTGAGGCCATTACTTGTGCTCATTACTATCTTTGTGACTGGAAGATGGCACAGCATCAGAATGTCAGTGCCTCATCTATTCTTTGAGAGATGATGGCAATCAGTGCTGCTGCTTTGACCTTCTCTCTGTTTTGTGATCTGATTCACTGGTCAATTCCATTTGCTCATCTCTGTTTGTTCTCATAGAGAGACTGAAAAGCCAGAGAAGAACCACTAGAGCTACCAAGAGAGAATACTGACAAGATTCAGTGTCTCCTGTTTGTAAGCATATGAACAGTTCATAACCTTTCAACATCTGCATTAAGCACTGGGATTCTGTCTTCTCATAGAATCATAGAACAAGGAAGAGACCTTGAAGCTCATCAGTGCAGTCTTTGTCCTAGCCCTATCAACCTGCTAAATGATGCCTCCCAATGCAACATCTACCTGTCTCTTAAACACCTCCAGGGATGGGGACTCAAGCACCTCCCTGGGCAGCCTGTTCCAATGGATGACAACCCTTGCAGCAAAGAAATTCCTCCTAATATCTAGCCTGAACCTCCCCTGGTGCAATTTACATCCATTTCCCCTTGTCCTATCACTCTCCATTCAGGGNTCTCTCTCCACTAGGGAGAACAGACCAGTCCCTGCCTGTCTACAACGTCCCTTCGGGTAGTTATAGAGAGTGATGAGGTCTCCCATCAACCTTCTCTTTTCCAGGCTAAACAGGCCCAGATCCCTCAGTCTTTCCTCATAAGGCTTATGTTCTAAGCCGTTTACCAGCTTGGTAGCCTCTGTACCCTCTTCTTGAGCCAGGGATTGCTGTGAGCAGGCAGAGTGGCAATGTGTGGATCCTTCAGTGTCACAGGAGCATAACAGATGAGCCTGATAACTAGACATGCTTGTGACAGTCCTCAGGGTGGGTAATGGGAGAAAGGGCTTGTTGTTTGATCCTATTTCCATGAGTGACCTTCTAGGGAGCTCTATTTTGGGTCATGTGAATGATAGGTGTAGCAGTGACCAATCAAAGCCCTTCATTGACAAGCTTTCCTCAAGCTTTCTTTGTGGCTGGCACCTCTTACTGTACCTAGGCAAGAGATCCTCAGATTAGGGATATCCAGGTGAAGAAGAGGTGTTACAGATACCTTCCAAGCTTTAGCAACCAAACACAGGAGCCTGTCTTAGGAGTCTAGATTGGATTCATCTCCCCACAGCTCCTTGCATAGTCAATAAGAGAAGGAGAGGACTCATCCGGCCTGTTTTAGACATCACCTTAACTTCTCCTTATAGGCAATGGGCAGAAGGAGCTCTTTCAGATTATCTATAACACCTTAATTAGATGTGTAGTTTGGATTGCTGGCTGAGAGAACCTCTCTCTCTCCTTTGGCTATTGAGGGAGAACAACTCTTCAGTTTAAGCTTCTAAACTGGCTGCTTAAAAGGCAGCATGATTGTCTCCCCTCCTCGAAACACTTGACCTGGGTGGTGAACACCAAGTGTTGCCTGGTGCCCATTCCCTGCAACAGCAATCTGATTTATGGGACAGTTTGGGGTGTGGTGCTGTGAAACTGAATTGCTTGAGCTTGTCCATGAAGAACCAGATCATTTGAGTGGGAAGTGGGACAGAGGCATTTCTTTTGACTTCTTTCCTCTAACAAACATCTACTTTTCAACAGGCAGATTATGAAACCAGACTACATTTTTCTCCTGCACTATGCTGTGCCTTGGTACAGAGGAAGGACTCCACAACGGGGGTTCCTTACCCATGAAGCTCCATTGACTTCCAGCACTAGGTATAAAGTTGTCATGAAGACCAACTGGGGTTTTTTTCTGACCTGTTGCAAGAATTTACTCCCTTAGCTTTAGGCAGGAATTTTTACAGGTCTTCAGTACATCGAAAATATAGCAGCAGTAAAACAGAGTCCAGTTTAGCTTCATCACCCAAGATAGAGCTCTTCTGGGAACAGGTGAAGCAGGTAGCTGCCCAGAGCTGGGAGGAGGCAAAACACCCATAACTTCTGCTGACCTTGTGGTTGACAGGAGTATGGGAGAGCTGGACTGGCTGCTGCTCTTCCTGCAGGCTCCCTGCGAAGGGCTGTGGCTGGTGGCTACCATTGTCAGGCAATGCAATGGACTGGTGGTCACAACTCCACCCTCCCAGCTCCACAGCTGAAGGAGCAGAAATCTCAGTTCCTCTGCTTAACCCCTTGCCCCACTCCCCTTCTTCCTTTCTTACACTTCAGGTAGGGGATGTACCCCATCCAGTCTCCAGCCCTTCAGCTGTGAGGTGGCAGCACCCACTTCTGAGAAGTAACTCTTGCAAGCTCTGGCCACAGCTTTGGAGAAAGCATTTAGAGATGGCCTGTTAATGGCGTTTAGCAGCTCAGCAGGGGACCTGGTACAGGGGCAGTCACACACAGAATCACAGAATCTTTAAGGCTGCAAGAGACCTCTAAGATTGTCAAGTCCAACCATCTACCTATCACCCCCATGCCATTAAACCATGTCCCTAAATACCACATCTAGATGTTTCTTAAACCCCTCCAGGGATGGTGACTCCACCACTTCCCTGGGCAGCCTGGGCCAAGACCTACCAACCATTTCACTGAAGAAATTTCTCCTGACATCCAATCTAAACCTCCCCTGGTGCAACTTGAGGCCATTTCCATCAGAGCATCCGAGACACATACAGCACCATGATGTGTGAGGCAGCAGAGTGGAGGTGGTTCCATGGTGCTGGACGGAAGCAGTGTGCACCATAGAATCACTGCTGTGGTCTCCAACACCCTGAAACTTCCTCAATTCACAAAGGAGAGCTCACCTGCAATTGCAACAGGCTGGCATGGATGTGGGCTGGCCAGCACCAGAAGGGTTAAACTGCTGGGTCTGGATGAGGAGAGGCTGTAAGAACATTGCAGGACCACACAGACACATGGAATCATAAATGATTGCTAAGAAGGGGTGCGAAAAGAAGCTCCTCCTCTCAAGGAGAGCAGCAGTTAAACTCAGAGTTCTGAGGCATATTTCCTGCATCCACTGCAGACGGATCTGCATGAGCCAAGACCCACAGGCAGGCTAGGAAGCAGCAGGAATACTCTGGACAAGGAATTGCCAGCTGTGGCTGGAGCAGGTTGGCCCCTCAGCATCTTCAGGGTGATGTGACAGGCTGAAGCAGCAATGTGATTCATGATTTCACACTCCGATATATTTACCAGCTGTCATCCAGAAATAAACACCTACTTGGACATCCTTGTGGAGCAGCAAGAGCACAGCCATGCTTTGCTTTCCAAGAGCAGGGAGTTATATCCTAAACCTAGGCTAAGCATGGCTGACAGAAAATTAAAACCTTCTGGGTTTTAATCAAAATTGCAATTTACTTTACCCAAATATCTTCCTGTTGAGCAGGAAAGAGCTGAGATTCTTCTCCCTCCTGTTGGAAAGGAATCATAGAACAACCCGAGTTGGAAGGGACCCACAAGGATCATCAAGTCCAACTCACATTAGGCACAGGACAAAACCCCAAGGTCACATGAGATGACTAAGGGCATTGTCCAAGCGTCTCTTAAACTCCACAAGGTTTGGAGCCATGACCACCTCCCTGGGAAGCCTGTTCAATGCTCCAGCACCCTCTGGGTGAAAAACTTCTTCCTAACATCCAGCCTGAATCTTCCCTGGGACAGCTTCATACCATTCCCCTGTGTCCTGTCACTGTCCACTAAAGAGAAGAGTTCAGCTCCCACTCCTCCCTCTCTGGTGAGGAAATTATAAACTGCAATGAGATCCCCCCTCAGTGTTCTCTTCTCCAGACTGAACAGGCCAAGTGAATTCAGCCTTTCTTCATATGACTTCCCCTCCAAGCCCCTAACCAGCTTTGTGGCCTTCCTCTGGATGCTCTCCAGCAACTTCATGTCTCTCCTGTATTGTGGACCCCAGAGCTGCACACAATGCTCCAGGTGAGGCTGCAGCAGTGCTGAGTAGAGCAGGACTATCAATTCTCTCACTTGGCTAGTGATGGAGTGCTTGATGCACCCCAGGATCCAGTTGGCTCTCTTGGCTGCCGAGGCACACTGCTGACTCATCTTCATTTTACTATTATTACTCCCAGATGTCTGTCAGCTGTGCTGCATTCTAGACTAACATTCCCCAGAAAGTAGGTGGTTTTTGGGTTACCCCTCCCCAAGTGTAAAACCTGGCACTTACTCTTGTTAAATTTCATTTGATTTGTGGCTGCCCAGACCTCTAACCTATCCAAATCCCTCTGGAGAGCCTCACATCCTCCAATGGAGTCCACAGCATCCCCCCAACTTAGTATCATCTCTGAACTTACTTACTAATCCTTCAAGTCCTAGACCCAAGTCTCTGCTGCACTGATGGGCTTGGGCTCTTCTCCCAGGTGACTAGCAACAGCACAGGAGGAAATGGTCTCAAGTTGTGCCAGGAGAGGTTCAGGATGGATAGTAGGAAAAATTTGTTCCCTGCAAGGGTGGTTAGGCACTGGCCCAGGCTGCCCAGAGCAGTGGTGGAGTCACCATCCCTGGAGGGGTTGGAAAGGGAGTTGCAGAGAGCCAGAAGGTCTCCCCT
>VWZO01015949.1:257321-289636 GCA_013396975.1 Bucco capensis | reverse complement strand
CTCCCCCTTTGAGACAGATGCACCCCATCTGGCGCCAGTAGTCCTGGCATCCTATAAGTCAACCCGTGGTCAAAAAACCCAAGCCCTGCTGATGGCACCAGGCACGAAGCCAAGAAATGATCTGATGGGTCCTCCTCAGCCTTTCTGGGTTGGCCCCTGCAACACAGGGGATAGAAGAAAAAAACCACCTGCGCTCCCACTCCCTTGATCAGTTGTCCCAAGGCCCTAAAATCTCTCTTGACAGTCTTCACTTTCCTTTTTTCAAGATCATCATTGCCCACCTGAAAAGTCAACAATGGATAATAATCTGTAGCTTGTAGGAGGGCAGGAAGCCTTCTTACCACATCCTTAACTTGGGCCCCCGGGAGACAGCAAACTTCCCTTTGAAGTGGGTCAGATCTGCATATAGGGCCTTCTGTACCCTTCAGAAAGGAGTCATAATAATTCCACAAAGATCTCAGTGCTTCAGAAAATCTTAGAAGTGACAGACAATGCTTGCAAACACAAGCTCAGTTTTACTGGGGAGCAGCAAAATGCTTCTGAACATTAAGGGAATGAAGTTCCAGAACAGTCTTGAAACAGCAGCATGGGAACAGAGGAGTGAACTAGAAAGAGAGAGGAAAATGACCCAGCTACACTGAAAATGAAGATGCTGACCAAAATAATACAATGTAGAATAGAAATGCAAATACAGTTCTAAGCATTGAAAATTAGGAACTTGTGAAAACCTTATGCTTATTGTTGTATCACGGTCAGACATGAAATTAGTAGACACAATGTAAAAAACCTGTTAATACTGGACTATAGGCTTAAAATGCTCACTCATTGTACACATCTGCGTATCTTACTACTACTAGAAAACCAGATATTTGAATTGTTGGTTTGTTTTGACCACATATATCATTACTTTGACCAATGTCTGGCTCAGGCAAAAAAATAAAGCATAATTGTTGTGAAGATTTCAATATAATTAAATGTGTAATTCTGTTGGCATTCCATTACTTCTCAGGTTCATTGATAGTAACATGCTTTGGGACACTCAAGTATCTTCATATCTTTAGGCATTTTGAAGAACTAGAGCAGTTGACATTGGAAACTCAAAGTTGGCTGCACGTCTCATCTACCAATCTTGATCTCTTCATGAGAAATAGTTCCTTAAAAGCTACTGCAGTCACTGGCATGGGGAAAACACAGTCTACTCTAAAGGTTATGGAGTCTGTATGCCTTTAAGACTAGGCTGGGGAAGCATGCCCTGAGAATTATGTTGGTATAGCTGATCTGACCTCTGCACAGGGAAAAAATTAAGATGCACTGGGTTCTCTCCAACCATATTTTCTTTGATGCTACTTAGTATTTTCAATCTGAAGTCATGTAAGATTAAAAAATCCCAAACATCTAATGCAGTGTTTCATGACTTCCGTTACATAATGAATGAAACATTCAGAGTTTGTACCTCAAAGCTATTACCTTTTTGTTGCTTCCACATTCAGAAAACTTGCTTCATACTGCAACAAAACTCATAAATTATGTGTTTTCAATTCAAGCAAAAAATCATTAATTTTTTCACTCAGATACCAGTGCACATCCTTCTCCTTTTACTGCAGTTTCAAACTCTTTGTTTTGAGGGGTTTTGTTTTTTAGGATTTGGTTGGCTGGTTTGTTTTACAAAGCAGCAGCACAGAAAATCCAGCTCTTGCCTCTTTCAGGGGGAAGTACAGAGGCTGTTGGCTGTCCCCCATGTTCTGCAGCATAGTATGACAGGGGGCAGAGAAGCCAGAAAAAGGGACATGGCAGAGGGCTGGGAATCGCTGAAGGCTCGCCAGCTCCCTGCTCTCAAACCAGAAACAGGATCCGGGCCCAGAGTTTGGAAGGCATTTCGGAACAGTAAAGGAAATCGGGCTTTGCATCCGTTTGGTGCAGCTGTCAGCTGCAGCAGGTTTATCTAGGGAGCTGTTGCCATCTAACGGTGGACACCGAGCAGCAGCACAACATCTTCAAGGATTTGAAACGGGTGCCTTGGGAGGGCTGAATCCCTGATGAAGGCCACGGAGCCTCCTTCTTCCTTCTTCAAGGCAGAAGGCTGACCTAGAAGCTACCGAAGGACCTAGAAGCCCTTGATTTGCTTCAAATAATGTATTTTAACTGAGAAAGCTCCCCTGAAGTTGGTTGTACCAGTCAGATTGGGCAACCTAATAGTCCACTACGTATACGATGGGCAGTACCAGCCTTAAGGAAAGGCTGCAAGAACAGAGTGGTTTAAGGACTTTCACACTTAGAGGCAGCATCCAGCAAGCTCTGTCAGGCCTCTGGTGAGGAAAAAGCTTTTCTAAAGTTACTCTAATGAGTGTAAAGCTCTACATGATTTTTAGTGAAGGATTATTATTGCCAGCTAACCTCTTGAAAAAAAAAACAACCAGAAGAATAGCAACTAAAGACACTCTACAAAATCCAAAAATCTGGCTCTTTTGGTGACCCTCTGGGAAGTGATAAAAACAAAGATCACGTTACATAATATTTATATTTAAAGCTCAGAAGAATGAATCAATCAGAAGTTGAAGAACTTCAAACTCTGATAAGACTATTAAATGAGACCAATTCTAAAGACTGATATGTCAAACAAAAGACAAAGGGATTCTTTCACTCATGTTGGGCATATGTGCTAGAAATCAAAATGTACTCCTGGCCTTGGTGGACAAAACACAGAAATAAATCAAAACTGTAAGGGGAGAGGTTAGAAAAACAGCATAAATGCACAGACTTGCCAGCATATTCACTCCAAATTCACTCAGCATATTCACTCCAAATTTATATATAGATTTANCATTGCAGCAATTATACTGGGAGTCAGACGGAGACCAATTTACCAATTATGGAGGAGCTATGAATGACCCAGGAACCCCCAGCCCATCACTATAAAAAGCCTCTATAAAACTATAACACAAATTCACTATAAAACAACCTCTTTGCATGGCAGGTACAGAACTTCCACAGCTTATTACTAGAGAAGGACACGGTGGCAGATATGGTTGTCAACTGAAGAAAAGACAGGAGATCTCACAAAGACTCAATAGATGATATCTCTTGTCCTCTGTCACTGACAGAAACCCTGACCAGACTGCCTGGACACATGTGCCTTGATGCCTGTGTGCCAGTCAGTTTCTGTGAACACACACAACATGGACCCTCTTAGTACATGGGTGACAGAGTGAAAATAGCTTTGATTTAGGTCAGATTTCTCCTTTTCACTTGCAGAGTCTCATCATTCAGCTTTCCACATTGCTGCTACAATCCTGCAATATTAATTGCTACAAGGGTAGCATATTTGAGGCCATACCCTGAATGGTAACAACATAATGTAATATGCCATGACTCTTGAATAGAAACAAAGTGGGGGGGAGGGGGGAAAGGGATATGATTTTGTTCTGCTCTTTTGTCTGCATGAAACGAAAGAGGGGAATTTCTTTGATTCTTCTCTTCATCTTTAGACACTACTTGTGGGTAAGGTAAGAGTGTATTATAAAAGTAGTACAATAAAAAGTTTTGTGTAACAATTATCCAAGAAAGAGCCCTGCACCCAGCTGTTATTTCAGAGAGGGATGAAGCGCCAGGAACAGGTAACAATTCAATTGCTCTCAGTCCAAACAGCTTGCTGTACCTCAGGATATCAATAGAAGTATCTCTGTCTAAACATACACAAACACACAATAAAAGTATCTGTAATTTAATTGTTGCTCCCAAGAACTCAATTACACATTGCTTTAAATTTAAAACTTAAGGTTGCAAGTAACTCAAATTTACATGTAATAATGGCCAGTCGGTTTATAGAAAACAAAGCTGCATATAAAAGAAAATGGTAAAGTTTCCAGGAAATTCTTAAATGTCCTGTAGCTTTCCACAGCAATGCTGGAATTTGTTAGAATTACACAAGACATTGGCAGTCTTCAGCGTGCAGCATTTTGGTTGAGTAACTCTAAACTTGGGGTGCTGAGGGCTCTGTATGTTATTCTGAGTGCCAAGTCATGCTAGTAGTGGCTCCAGAAAGCCCCTGCCAAGACAATGGCACTGCACACATCTTGTGAGATTTTTAAAAGGGCAAACACAGGGGAAAACTCTAGGGCTCTATTATTATATTGCTGCTATCAATAAAGTCATATTCAAAGAAAAATCCTGCAGTTTGAATTTCAGGTTTGAGGCTCTCTGTCTTTATGATTGATAGCTCCAGGGAAAGCTGCAGCTGGTGAGAGAGCCTGTACATCCCCCATCAGCCTGTGGCCACCAGAAACTGACTTCAGGAGTGAAGTAATGTGGAGTGATGGAAGACTAGAAATAGTAGGGAAGAGCACAGTGAGGTGCTTGTGCAGCCACCCACCTTGGTCTGTGTGCACCACAGGCAAGGGTGCAGGGAGAGAGGCCACCTGCCCAGCAACAGCGGGTGAGTCTGACCTCCCTGGAGCCAGCAAAGTTGCAGGGCTCCCTTAGAAAACCTGCTGCTGGTAACTCAGCCCAGAGACTTGTGGTTTTTAAAACTTCATGATATAAAGAATATGATCTTCTACTTTGTTGTTGTTGTTTGGAGTTTTGTGGGTTTTGTTTTTGTGGGGGTTGGTATCAAAGGTGTAATTCAAAATTGGGAGGAATCACAAAAAAACCCCAATGATGACTCTTTTTCATGCAAGATTTTTTTTTCTAAAACAACATCCATGGATGCTATCTCCTCTTTGCTATTATTTCATAATTTACACGTAGGTAATCTGAAAGATATTAAAAAATGAAACTTCAGAAGTCCACTCAATTACGCTCAATAGACATTTTTTTGCACTTTAAATAGCAATACATTTGCATAAAAAGCAATGTGTCTGTCCATCATATTTATCTGTTTGTATGGTTCACTTCAATAGTTTGAGACATTTACTTAATTTTTCTTGTGAAAAATCCTTGCTTTCTAGAAAATGTGATCTGCCTGTGTCTACTGCTATAGACTATATTTATATTAAAACAAGCAAAATGTACTAGGTATTTTTCCAAGTGCATCTTAGTGATGATTTCTGTCCCCTAAACCTGCAAGTTTGGGAAAGTTAATTCAATATCCAAAATGCTAGGCATACTTAGGATGTACCTGTCAGGTAAGGCGATCCTATTGCCTTTACAACTTTAGGACCCTGTTAGCCACTCTTGTCAGCAACTTCATTTGCTGAATACTCATAAGAAGCTCCCTCAAACCAGCACAAAGTCTACCTGGCAAATACATAGACTCTCTTTTTTAAAAATAAAAATTAATGTAATATTTATCATGTCATTTGTAATAACTCCGTACTAACCTGTTATCCAACAATACTCAGTATATGAAGCACTCCTGCATGGAGAAGCAAAGTTCAGTACACAGCACAGGCAAAGGTGGTGACATTGACATGTCTGTTTCAGAAGATCTCCCAGAAGACTCTGGATTAAGAGGACATTCTTGGACTGTAAGTCTGGAAGTAAATGGGACATGTCAGTTATACACCCATTTACAGTAAGGTGCAAGTAGGCAAGGCAAAACAGTTGCAGAAATAAAGTCACAGCACTAGAAGAAGAGCCACAGGCAGCCAGAGGAAGGAGACTCTACAGTGCAAAGCTGATACTTATTGCTGGTATGTAATTGAAATAAAAAAAGAAAAAGCTACTATCAGTGAGGAGCCAAATGATGGAGGAAAAATGTAAGGAGTCTTCAAGGAGACAGGGAACAAACTGCAGGAGAACTGATTATTTATGTTCCTGGAAAAGTTCATTTTGTCCTAAGGTTGAGGGTGAATGAGAGACAAGGTGGTCTGTCAGAAGAACAGAAAGGATACACTTCCCCATCACTGAAGGTAATAAGTGATTTTTTTTTACAATGTACAGAGCAGAGATTAAATAAATATGGGACATTTTTCACTACCAGCAAGAAGTAAGATTTTCAGAGATATGGCTTATGACCTATATTTTTCCATGACTGGCAGATGCCATGGGTAAAACATACCACTGCCGTAGATTCAAGACCTATTTCTGAAGAGGCCCTATTTTCTTACTCTGCCACTGAGCTGTGTTTTGCCCTCAAGGTGTTTCACCAGAAACTACAGTTTACTCTTAGTGGTACAGAGAGTAGGAAGGAGCACACAGTGGCTGCCTTGATTCTGGGAAATCTGCACAAAGTACAACCAGTCATAACTTATAGCTATGATCAAAAGGAGCTGGGTCATTTGTTAGCTACAAATCCTTAATTAGCAAGTTAAATATAAAGGTATGGACATGCTAGTCAGAAAACTAGGTTCTTACCTTCCCTTTGTGCCCCTCTTTTCCCCATGCCTCCCTACCTAACCCTCAAGTGAGTAAAGGCAACATGCTTGGGCAAACTTATGTGTACTTTCCCACAAAGATATATTGGAAAACAAAGCAAATTCCACACTATTTCTTATATATCAATGAGGAGCTTTATATCAGATAGACGACTGCAGTTATACTTGCCCTAAATCTATACTGCCTTGCACAAAAAAAAGTCTATGTTTTCCCTAAATTGCTTTACTTGACTGTGCACTAGGAAAATAGCCTGGTAGAGGAACTCCTAAATTTATCACCACTTTGTAGTTCACAAACACAGTGTTGACAGGTCTGTCCCCTGCTGGAATGAGCTGAACAGTCTACCCACCCTGCCCAGCCAAGTTTTGTGTGTTTCCAACTATGTCTTTTGTGTGGAGCTCTCACAAATAATGGGTCTCATTCTTTGACTGAAAGGAGTATATCTGACTAGAATCCGATGTGCTGCTCTCTGTCTACATAAAAATAAAATCCTAAGACAGAAAGTTGATGCATGTACTCAGAAGCAGCAAAGTCCATGCCTCCCTACCACTACCTTTTCTCCATGCCCCTCATTCACATACATGCAGATACATATACAAACATCAGATATATCTACATAAGTCTCTATATCTCATTCTCTAGCTCTCTCTATATTTTGATCCATTTGCACATACCTAATTAAACACATTGACTTAACATGCTCTGTTGATAGAGGAATGCTTGCAAATGTCACCAACAGATAGAATCCATCCTCCAAAGTTTACACTTTGCAAAAAAAAGCTACTCTTTTACAGATTTTAGACTTTTAATTCTTTGAGGCCTATGTCTGAGGAATTATTGTCTACAGAAATCATTGGAAAAATGTCTTTGTGCTATTACTTGTCCAGAGACTGTCCAGGGGAAGATAGTGCATTATCATTAAAAAAACACAACAGAATAATAAAATATTCTAGACACATATGAATGCATCAGATAATCTTATTACATTGTCTAGTACACTAGATATACTTAACATCATCTAATTTCAGCACGTTTCATTAAAATATCAACTGATTTTGAATAACAAAAGGCTAATCATTGAAAAAACCCCAAACCCTCATCAAATCTATTTTAAGCTGAATGCATGAAGTGGAGATGGGAGAAGTCAGAGAAGTTCAGACAGAAGCTTTGTAGGATCCAACAGAGACCATTTGCTGATCCAGTAGCTCAGTGACCTTCTAGGCTACATAGACCCATGTTCTCCACAAGACAACACTGTAGCAGCTTTCCTTAAAACATAGCTTGAAAAATGCTTCTTTCACTATGAATGACATGAGAAGACAAGATGGGGAGAGAACACAGCCTGAGGCCAAACAACTGTTTCTTCCCTAAGTATGATGAGTGTTCCCTGCTTCCAGGTTGGTGAAAAAGGGAGAAAAAGTGATAAATCAGAATTGTCCTTACAGTCTCTTTCTTTCAGAGAAAGATGGCAAATTCCGTTACAAATAAGTTTCAAAATATTGTTCTCATTCCCCTATCCTCCCAGAGAAAGGTTGGAATAACATATTACACCAGTAACTTATGGGTTAATAACTGTAATCATTTTTCATCCATGTTAATAAATAGACTGTTTGTATTCAAGTAACAAAATATGATCAGAAACAGCTTTGATTTAACAACATTATTTCTTAGGAGCATGTCCCTAAGTATAGAGGTTTTTTAATGTTGCCTTTGACAAATTTTCCCTTCCTTTTGGAGGACTAAATTAGAATTCAAAGGATCTTGACAAGTTGGAAAAATGGTCTAAAATCTGAATGAACTTACTAGTACAGGTAGATGCACATGAGGTACATGATGGATTATGGATTAAATGTGAGTCAACAATGTGAAGCTATTGCAAACTGAGAAAAGTTATGTGCAGCCTATGGGACATGATTATTGTACTGTCCTGACTGTCAGATCTGAGCTGGTGCTTTTGCTACTGCAACTGAAAGAGATGGAGATAACTGAGGAAGGACCACAAGGAGAGTAGCAAGTATAGAGAGGGTTTAATGCACATATAAATGAGATGGAAAAGCTGAATGTTGCCTACCACATCTCTTCAAAAAAGGAAATTGAGAAGAGGTAAACTGGTAACTTTCCAGTAAGGAACAGCACATTCTCAGCTGTTCCTCCTGACCATAGTGGAAAGAAGAAATCTGCTTAATTTGCATCAAAAGCCTTTCAAATTACCCATTAGGAAAAGTTTGTCTATCTACCAAAATACTGAAGTATATGGGGGAGTATGGAACTTCCCTTTTAAAATGTTTTCACAAGTTATCAAACCATTGCTGACAGATGTCTTTCCTTGTCAGTTTGAATTTATTCTTTTGCCGAAGTACAGACCAGATGACCTCTAGAGATTCCTTCCCGTTCTTCATTCCAGTGAAGCTATAGGAAGCTCTGAGCTAGCAGGACAAGGAAACAGCAATAGCTACTGAGAAACAGCTCATTTTGCTGAGATTTTTTTCACCTCTGCCACTGGCATGCGTCCATGTTCTGAATTTACATGCTGCTGAATTGCATCCAAATAAGTGTCTACACATAGTTACAAATATGTCCTGCAAGCCAAAATAATTGTTTCTTTTAATATGAATCATCTTGAAGAGTGTTTTATTATGATAAATGAGAAACTTTCTAAAAATATATTATGCCCTATTTGGCTTGGTATTATTAAAAATCCCATGGTCTTAGATTTGAAAATGTCCCCTTCATGCCAAGTCTTACCCAAGTTGACTGGCGTATCTGAGGGCAGAATTTGTCCTATTGTAATTAAATCCAAATATTGCATCAGAGTTTAACTAGTGCAAGACCTTGCTTTTTGGTGTAAAGACAGTGAAAACTTCTATTGTCATTTTTTTCCTAAAACATTTCATGTTTTAGGACTGCAACAGACCTTCCACAGCTTTTAATCATATGGTAGACATAAGTCAAAAGTAATGTATCTGCCTAGCATGGGTCAGTGGGATTAGAAAGGCAGAATTTATGGCTAGAACTGAGTTTTCTCTCCTTACTTCTTTCTTGACATGCTTAGAAAGAACAGATCCTGAAGCTGATAGAGAAATACACATGAAATATGTTGAAAATGCCTAATACAAATGGAGAGGAGAGGAGAGGAGAGGAGAGGAGAGGAGAGGAGAGGAGAGGAATTTCAGTTGGAAGGGACCTTCAACAATCATATATAACAACTGAAAAATCTGACCAAATCCAAAGTATTTGCTTTTTCGTGGATCACCTCTATGTTTCAGAAACAATCCAGATCATAAAATTTAATTCATATTTTGATGGTTTGACCATTCCTGTATTAAAAATATTTAAATAGACATAGCAGAACAAAGGTAGTTGGTCTGGGATATTATTAGATGTACTTATTCCTAGCAAATAGAAGCTTAAAAGTTAAATGATATTCTATATTCCTGTTTCTATCCTGTATTGTTTAGAAAAAGGACAAGTCCTCATTCAAAAAATGTCTCTCAAAAGAACTGATGGGCAAAATTCAACAGGTAAAAAAAGGTTATGTGGGAAACTAATGAGTCATTCACACTAGCAGACAATTAAATCCTCAAAGATAAACAGAGACTGATATCAGAAACTGATAAAAGAACCTGACTAGCAGTACAAATACAGCAGCACATATGGAATTCAAAAGAATTCCTGAATCCCCTGGATATATGTAAAAGGATATGCCAGGCAATGTAGGATGTCCATATCCCATACATTGAACTAGGAGTGCCAGAAAATCTGAGGGGAGGAGGAGAAGTGGAAGAGGATGAGAAGGTTCAGCAGTAGATTATAGCAAGACTTGGAAAGATGCCTCTTCTAAGCCATATTAAATACAGAAAAGGTCAACATTTTTGGCATTCAGGCAAAACCTAAATGAGAAGAGTTCAGTACTGTGCAACCCCTGTAATATGCTGTCAGCTCTTTAGCAGCTAGAAAAGATGTTATCTGTAAAGGCAAGAATGGAGAGGAATGTCCTTGGAGGCTTAAGGCAGATAAAAGAAAGGAATAAGATGTCACTTTATTTTTTTTTTCCCTGAGGTCAAAATGATCCAGCAAATACACAAATTGTATAAAATAGGTGCCTGAATAGAAGATTTGATTCTGAAATGAACGAAAAAGAAAAGCAAAATTTATCCTTTGCAATAGCCAGTGAGTCCATCCAAACTATTTCTCTCTTGACCTTTCAGTCAGGATGACAGTGACAAGCAGCATTAGCTGGTATATATACATCACTGGCCATGTGATATTCAGATATGACAGTCTGGTCATAGTAAACAGAGAAGTGGAATGAAGACACAGAAGAACACAAGAGAATTAACCAACCCTGCAGATTCATATTTCTGTGTAGCTTTAAAGAAAATTATATATTTAAATGGCATCCTTTCCAGGCAAGCCTGGAAAAGGTAACACTCTCAGTCCACACCCTTTAGCAGAACACGTGGAAGTGTCTTTGTTCACACTAACTAATTAAGGCTCACTGAAAGAAGAAGAAATCATTGCAGCTGCTTTATTAGGATAATACTCATTCTAATTATAGGAAAAAAACCCTGTATTTTTATGTTGTCTAGTTATGTCAAAAGTGGCCCAGAGTGTGGAATGGTATTTCAGCCACTGCCCTTAAATGGACTGCATAGTAGGTTACAACAGCTAAACCTTTGCTTCTACTTTATTGCTTCAGTCACAAGGTTTTAAGCTCTATTTATACAAGTGGTTTGAGTTATAAAACACACATTATTACTTGTAAGTAATTGAAAATAGCCTCCCAGACAAACAGAGATCTGGCCACCTGAACTGTAAGTTTGCCGAGCAAAACTATAATTTGATAGGTGTGCGACAAATGGTAGATATCCGGCACTAATTCTTCTGCATGTCATTTGATACAAAGATGTAAGGAAAACAGTAGCAGAAGTATACACAGTTATTTTGAATTTAAGTCACCAGGAAAATTATTGGGAAATTGCAAATGTCTCCCATTAACTTTTTAACTTTATTAGTATGTTTTCAATTTAGCTGACAAGCTGCTCCTTTGCAGGTCCTCCAGGAATGTGTAGAAAAATAAGGTACTTGATAAAACGTTTCCATGCAGAATTTGGTTTCAGCAATGCAGTAAAATGTATACACTCGAGGGCAGACATAGGCTTTTTTCTCTTTAGTCTGGTAGAAACTGGAAACGTTAGAGAAAAAATGCTCTGCTCTCCTAAATATAAGCTTTATTAATAATGCATCTTACATACCTAAAGAGAAGTAAGCATGGACGCTAAAATCTGCAAGAAGAAAGAAAAATATTCACATTAAAAGGGGTAAAGAAATTTCTGACGAATGATTCAGGACTTAACCCTGCTGCAGCTGAAGTCAAAGCAAATTGCTTAAATCAGATTGGACATCCTTCCAACACAGGAATAAGAGTAAGTACATCTGGAGTAACTCGAATAAAACCTGTCCCAAAACTGTGGAATTTTCTGTGGCTACAGAGGACTGTGGCCAACTTTAAGTCATTTTTTGTTTCTGGTAAGCCCGAGTAAAATTTTCAAAGGCAACTGAGTGTCCTTGAAGTCTCAGTCCTTGAAGAGACTTTGGCACTTCAGAAACTTTTACTCCATACCTCTTTCCAAACCACTTTTGTGTGTTTTCCTCCAACATCTGCCCTTTAAATTGATGCCATGAGTGCACTTTGTACTGGAATGCAGCTGGCAGCTGGCAGTATAAATAGCTGCTCTGCTTAATTACAAAATGAACGTTGTTTTCTTTTAGATTCCTAGCATCATCAGTATGAAAATGTCATTTAAAAAAATTTCAAATTCTGAACTTCACATGTTCATTTAAGTACTTCCAAATATGTATTTGGAAATATGAATTTAGGATAAACATTAAAAAACCCAGTATTTTTATTTTCTCTGCTGTAGGAACTGGCTTTCAGTAAAACCTAGGATAACAGATCTAAAACTCCATAATCAGCATGGTTGCATGTCATGCTAGCAATTGTTTTAACTTCCCTTCAACTACAAAGAAAAGGTCTGCTTTCAAATTTTTGTAATAATATTGCTCTACCCCAGTTAATATTGCCCACCATAGGTATTGCAAGCTGTGCTATAGAAGGTGATGGGCTAAATCATAAAAGAGCTTGGAAGAGAAATGCTGCTTTTACTGATTTACAGATGGTTCAATGGAGTCAAAGAACAAGCTATATTCCTTTATGCTCTCTATCAGATGATGCTGAACACCACAGAGTTGACTTTTCTTATTTCCTTAACTCATGCTCTGAATAAATGAATTTTGTGGTATGTATGCGCACACAGACCATGACACCCTAAAGCCTAATTGAGATGCTTTCACTGATTAAAAATAAACATTTTAGGTTTTGACCATTCTAAGCATTTCTCAGTCTATAGGATGAGTAAGACTTGAGCATGGTTTGGCTAAGCAAGTACAACGGACACTAACGTCCTTTTTATTCTACCCTGTGGCAGTAGATTAACACGGTATCCACAAACCACTAACATCAAGGGGATCTGGGGGTGACAGTCTGTTGCACAGAGCATTTCCTGGGCTGAAGCATCCATCCTGTTTGGAAGTGTTGAGGGACAAATCCTGTAGCCCTCACTGAGGCACGGCTCCAGCTGGCTTCACTGGCATCATTGCCTGAGTCAGGTCTACGGGATGTTCTTGTTGATGGGAGCATTGCTGCTAGCCCTTGTCCACCAGAGCCTGCAGTAGGCCTGTGGTCTTCAGGACTACCGAGGGGGCTCAGCAACAACAGCACTGTTGCAACGCGTGCTACACGCTGCTTTTAATTAATCACAGGCAGACTCTTCAAACAGAACGAGACAAAATTTTCTGAGAAGTTTAACATTTCAAAAAGTCTTTGAAGCCTCACTGAACTTCAACAGCACATGTTTGAAAGGTGTGGTTTTCCTTCAGCATTGCGAACGTCTGAGACAAGGAGGCACTGAAGCTTGATTTCCAGACCAATTATTTCCCAGTAAGCATCTCAATGTGTTATTTGAACAAACTTTTTTAGCCTTTTAAAGTTTGCCCACCCATCCCTCAATTGATCTGCTGTTCAAAGCTCCGCGGTTGTTTAATACAATAGCATTCTGAAATCGTGCCGGCAAAACAGGGCAGTATAGCTTAGTAACCATATGGTGATCAAAATTGTATTGCACATGAAGGAACATACACTAGAACATCATTTTCTGTTTTGGGGTATTCTGTTTCAGAAATCAAACTGTGCCATTGAGCTCCTATCGTCAATATCTAATCTTAAAAAGTCTACTAAATGGTCTGGACAGCTCTGACCACCAGAGTTGGGGTTCCACCTTGCTACACAGCTAGCACCTGGGGACAAGGGTGGGTGGCATCACAGTTCTGGAGTTGAAGTCCTTCAGCAAGTTCTAGATCTTTTTCACTGGCAAAAAGAGAGCCTAATTTGGACATGGTTTCTCTAGCCTAAATCATAGACCTCTCTTCAGAGGTATATGATCTATCCCGTTGTACTTGCTTAGCCAAGATCATAGACCTCTCTTCAGAGGTATATGATCTATCTCCATTCTCTTTGTAGTCAACAGAGAAAAGAGAAACTTCAGCATGATTTGTCTATGATTCACTTCACATGACTACTTCATGGTGGAATTAACATGACCTCAGAGTGCCTCCTCTTCTGTTTTAACTACAAAATAGATGAATACTTAACATGCTGATAGCTAGAAAACTGTTGTGTGAAGTTATAAGTGAGGAATACATCCTTTCTGAGTAATCTTTTGAGAATGCCCCTTTAAGGAGGAGGCTGGGATTACCAGCACAGATATAGGATATAGATACCTACAGTGAAGATATCTATATTTAGTTAGATTAATCTGTTCCATGTTTGACCACATTCACCACTTTTACTCATGATCCACCACCCTCACAGCTCCTCCATCCAGATTTCTTTTCCCACCTTGAAACTCTACCTCTTGCCTAAGAAGCACAGATCACATATGTACATGAAATATCCCTTACTATTGTTGTCAAAACCTCTTCCATTCTGCCTTTGCCAGATTTATACATCAGCTGATCTGTGAATTTAACAAAAGCTCTCCAAGACTTCACCCCTTGTCAGTCTCGCTCCCAACAGAGGGCCATTTCTTCTCACACTTTAGACTACTTTGGACAATCATTACCAAGCATTTTCAAGTTATAAAAATTTTATTCACACGCTCACTGGAACAAGTCACTTCTAACAGGAAAACAGAGCATACGACCACAGCTGTACTCAAACTGAAGCTTTTGCATGGCTACCACAAAGAATCACAAAGTTTTGATGCCTATAGAAGACTATCCAGATAGGAAAAAAATTACTCTTTTCTAGTCTTTTGACCAGACACAGTTTCGTTTCTACTGGTAGTACCTGGATCTAGAAGAGATGTATTTGAGCCTTTGAGTCCTCCTAGATTAAATCTACTTTGGGAAAATATTCAATAGGACGCTGGGGACAGAAAAAAGAGCTCTGACAGAAAAAAACAACACCACATCAAAAAAAAAAAAGGCAAAAAACAACAAAAAATTGCAAATTGACAAAGTAAAAATAGAGCAGTTCAACTACTGCAAATAGTGCTCACATCTGTAATGTGACATTTCTTATAGTCAAGTAGACAACTTCCTGATATTATTAATATAGCAAATCAAGATGAGAGATGGCAGACCTAACAGTCTGGGGACTGTAAGCCAGAAAGTTTTATTACCCTTCTTTTCCATCATTGTCTCTCTCTGTGACCTTTAGTTAGCTTTCCCCTTGTGAAACAGGCACAGTAACACTTTCCCACTCAACAGAGTGAATATTATTGTGGGTAATATGCATTCTTTTAATCAATTACAAGGATACCTCCAAATATTTTGATGAGTAAAAAGTAATTCTTTATGACCCAGCTCTGGATTCATCTTATTATTTGATTTGATGGCATCTTTATGTAAGAAACACTTATTTTCAAATTGGATCATTTCAGTCATCCTAGATGTTTATTGCTTCTTTAGTCATTTATCCCTGACTTTAATTATTGATGTTGTCTAAGATATAAAATTTTAATAATGTCTGATAAAAGCATGAAAAAATAACTGATTTGACACTAACGTCAGTACAACAGGCATTTTTATGCAAGAATGTCTTAGCTAAAATGTGTCAATGTATGATATCTGTGTTCAGAGAACCTGGAGTCCCAGAGCTAAAATAACTTGTCACTTGAGGTGCAGCAGCCCAGGCTTGTTATTCAGAGAAACAACCACAAGGTGGAGATGTTACAAGCTCTTACTAGCATGTATGAAGCATAGCGCCCAATGCCGGCTTTTTTCCAGTTTTTAACTAGGGAAATAGGATAGTATTTTAAATTGCAATTGTCTTTAGTTAACAATTACAGTACAATAAAAGTAAAGGAAGTCTGTAATAACAACATAATTAAAAGGGAGGCCATTTCTATTTTGGCCTTGAAAATAATTCCTTGTATTTCATAAAATTTAATGATACTAACTTATTATTTCTTTCTGTGGAGGAACACGACTTATTTTAATGAAATAAATTATTTATTTGCTAATTATAATTATATAGTTAGACTGCAGGTCAGCTTTGCACAATCATACAAATATCCCTTAAGATCTTTACACAGCCATGCAGAAGCAAAGGAATGAGAGTAAAAGTTGAGATGTGCTATATTTCAGCTCTGATGTATATATCTGTACAAGTGAATGACACCACTTCTTCCTATATCTGTACCACAGGAGTTCCAGGTAAGAACTGCATCAATCTTAAGAAATTTTCAAAAGAAGTAAAAGGCAAGATTTGCAATCAATCATATCTGCAAAAACATTAAGTTTAGGTGAAACACTGCTCCTTGCAGAAGCCAGAAGACAACTCATGTATTGTTTAGCTGGCACTCCACACAAGTTCTCTATGAAGCCCCACAATGAAGTACTTAATGCTGACACAGACAAGTAAGGGATGGAAATAAGCAGGGGATTACTGCAAGAGGAAGAAACATATTTGTTTTTTTCTTCTTTATTTTTTATGTCATTCTCCATGTCTAGAACATCTGCAAACACAATGGACCTAGTAGTGTCAATTTTTTATTATTATCAGTACATAACCCATAAGTATGGATTCATTATGAGTCACCACATGCTTCTGCATGAGTAACTATACAGAGATGGTGTTCTTTGTAAACTGAAAAATATACCCAC
Source organism: Bucco capensis (assembly GCA_013396975.1). NCBI lineage: Eukaryota > Metazoa > Chordata > Aves > Piciformes > Bucconidae > Bucco > Bucco capensis. The sequence goes on along the minus strand of VWZO01015949.1, from coordinate 273,094 downwards.
AGCTATTTCAAGCCCAGTTAAGGAGGCCCACTGAACATACGTCTATGTGTGTTTAGATCAGCAAAGACCCTTACAAGGCAGCAAATCCTTAAAATCAGCAAAAGTGTGAGCTGGTAGCTACTGTAATTGCTAGAAATGAGTCATGTTAACAGAGAAATGGTGAAATATGGCCTGTTTTATTATTATTACGAGGGGCTATAGCTAGATTCAACTGAAGAAAATAGGGCTCATGGGAACCCTCATAAACACTGGCATAATCATGTGTTGGTTTTAATACAAATTCATAAATTTTTATAGGTGTCGAGTTGTCAGGCAGATAATATATGACCAAACTCTGGATAAAGTATATGGAAAAAAAGCATTCCAGAAAGACTGCAAATATAACATGATACAGTGCAATGCCACTGAGGACTGCAGCTTTGTTGGGACTACAGCTGTGAGCAAAGGGGTGCACAAAGCATTCTAGCCAGTGTCTTTGGATGGCTGGCCTGCATTCTGAAAGCCTTCTGTACTCAGAGAAAGTCTGGTGATACCTTTTTTTTTTCTTTCCTAAAGGCAACACTTCCCTTACGAAGAAACAAGAATAGGGATGGATGGGCTGGAAGATTTGCCAAGGGAAGTGGTGGGGGGTCTTTCTCCAATACGTCAGAAAGCTGAACTTGGTCCAGAGAAGTAGTGTTTTCTGTGCAGCTACAAGTGTTATTGTGTGTGGCTACTAGCTGTATTTCCCCAGTCACCACTGAAGTATCATACACTCTGTGTGAAACACCCTTTGTTGACATGTTGTCAGCAGAAGGAGCACAGATCACCTACCTCTCATCTTTAGGAGCAGGCTTTTTAGTGCCACAGTCAACACATGTAGTGAGTGGGTTGGAGGAAGATTCAAACTGCTGCAGCTCACACTGGATAATGACTAGGGTGGGGGGGAAGAACCTGAATGACCACTGCAGCAGCCAGTTTTACCCCTGCAGAGTACATAAAGGAAGCATCTACACAGATGGTTGCAGCCTCTTCCTGCCTTGCATATAGAAGAATGCAAGGCAGGGGCCCCCTTCCTCTTCTGCTCCATCTCTGCTCTGCTTCCTTTCTAACCCCTCCGTGATACTGCAGTTTGCTGGCCATTAGCCACTTGCTGCTTCCCTACAGGCAACTACAACTGCAGTTGCAGGATAAAGGATGCCTTGCCAATTATGAAATATTATATTCTGACATAATACAATCTCTCCATGTAAAATAAAAGTGCTTGCAAACAGCAAGCAAAATTGCTAATAAAATGAAAAAATACAGAGGGAGAAGTCTAAAGAGAGAGAAATTCTAGCCTTGCTCAGATCAATGGCACAATTCCCACTCTTTTCAGTGAGCCAAAATGTCACCCTAGATATTCATAACTCCTTTTAGCTACATTTCAAATAGCTAGTTTGGCAAATTCTACAGTGCTTCATGCTGTGTGTAACTTCAGGATTTTTATTAAATTAATTAGTTTGGAGACTTTTTACTTTGGTCACATACCAAATCCAGCCTAGAAATTACTAGTGCATGTGACAATTTACAGTTTTTTCTAGGAAAAATCTCTTCTTGGTGCTTAGGAGAGATAACATAGGTTTTCAGGTGGCTACAAATGGTTTAAGTGGTTGGTACCCCAGGTTCATCATGAACTTTACATAAACAAGGGCTTCTGTCTTGTCTTAGGTATTCAATTTCCCTGCACCTGTCTCAGAGCAACCCACTGACTGCACCCATGTAGTGGGTCCCTGACAAGCTAAGACCCTGTATTCCACATAGCAGCACCCACTCCAGTCTTCAGCCTTTGTTGCCTCTTCTTCTGAAGGCAATGTAAAGACCCATTTAAACCCAGTGATGCTGTCACCTCTCTCTGACAACCATTTTACATTTTGATCAGTGTCAAAAATAGATCTGCCTTGGTGACCTGCCCATATACAAACATTGTCAAGTACCATAACAGTTCAGTGCACCCACTGCCTTCAGCTGTGCTGGTGTTCAAGGACATTAATAGATACATTTCAGGACAGCACAGAGAGAGAGAGGCAGAGATCTCTAAAAGTTATTTGGATCTATACAGATCTCACACTGTATTAATTAAAAAACATCTGACTTTTAGAGAAAATAATGCTTCCTTCTCTTAGGAAGTTTGGGTACAAACAACATCAAGGAAAAAAAATGACTGAAGTTACCTGATCCATTTTGCAATACATCATGTGCCATAGTGCTGCTTTCAATACAAAATTACCCTTCATCTCAGATTGGGAATGGTTAGCAGACTTTGGTAAAACTGAGCAGAAGCAAATAATTCATACACAAGTTTGTGTTCTTTTAATAATTGAGTTTGATGAATTTGTCTACTTTGGACAGTGCTTCAATCGTTTTTTACTTCAGACTCTCTCTGTAACAATCTTATATTTTATACTCTCAAGAAGAAACAACCTTATAATTTATACCAGTTAAATATATCTCACAGTACCTTATAGCTAACATAAGCCCTTTGTTTTCCCTCAGAACATTACAGCAAGCCATATTATGAATCAATAAAATCTGCTGCCTTTTCCCCTTCTTCAACTGTATACACTTGGGGTCTGAGGCAGTGCCAAAAAAAATCAACACATACCAATGAAAGTCATAAAGAAAAAAATCTTGACTCCTTCTCCTGCCACTCATTTTAGCATAGTTAGTCTGGCTGGACACATGATTTACTTTTCAGATGATGTACTAGTTGATTACTATTGCTTACCTCTCAGTAGATGTTTCAGTCAAATTTCCCAGCTCTCTTAACCAGTACTTCTATTGTGTATTTGTTGTGCTACAAAATATTTATTATAAAAAGGGCAATTTTTCCCCTTCTTAAGTTGTCCAGGAGTGAAAATTATGCACTCTGAAACTCATTCTGCAAGGAAAATAGATTAAAAAAAAAAAGTAATCGGTCAAAAGTTTTTCATCTAGTTTAGGACTAAAGGAAAATAATTCACACAAAACACATGTGCCATTCCTAAACTGCAGAATTTATTAAATGTTGCAAATCATATTTTATAGTGTACATACTTATTTTTATGGAGCACCACTTCTTAACACAAGACTGCGTTTTTGTAAGCAGATTGTCAACACAAGAATATTAATTTCTGAGTTTCATTTTCTAGATCGTTCATACTATGACTCCTCAGAAATTAACCAATTCTGCTCATGTTGGTGACGGTAACAAACCTTATGTTTTCAACAGAAGTTGTTTGAAGGCTTAGCCAATGAAGAACCATCAAGAAAGCTGGATCTGATCTGAGACTGATTCCCGCATTTCAACACGTAACAAGAAAAGATTGAAACTGCTGCTGCTTCCTATCCTTGCTCTCAGCCTGGTGCACTACTACTTGCTGTGTTTCTGCAACTGCTGCATTTTAAGGCTGCTGAAAATGCCCAGGGGTGCTTAAAGCCTGATATCAGTAAAAATGTGCTGCTGCCTGTATGAAGGGCAGTATGGCACATATCTTCAAAAATTTTACATTTGTCAGATATCCAAATGTCACAGGTTTTAGGAATCCTTTGGTACATCTGTCCTCAGGTGAGCAGGTGAAAAGGATCTAATCGATGTCACCCTGTTGTCTAGCAGCAGCCAGCCCAGAATAACCAAGACTCTGCAGAAATTACCCACCATCTGGTCCTGTGCACCTTGAAGCAAATTTGAGTATTTGCTTTTTTGTGTGGAAGAACTGGAACATTCAACCTTATTAATCATTCTTTAAAATAAATTTCTAGTGTCAGAAGATCTTATGGTGCATAACAAAGAATTCATATTGAATAAAATTTAGATGTTTCCAGGAAGAATGAAAACACATGCTCAGACAGGACAAGAAGGGTTCAGACAGGATGAAAAGTATCACGATATTTTATTACCTACCCTAGGAAATAATTCAGTACAAACCACTGAGAGAGCTCTTGAAATGTATGTGCAACTTCTACCCCACTGTAACTAATCGTCACTTCAGGAGACAGTGTTTATTGGTGCAGGATATAAATGTGATAGATAGGATGCATTGGGCCATATTCTAACTCTTCATTCTCTCTGAACAGTACTAGTATGTTTACCCATTTTAACCAAATTTTCCCTGAAGTTTCTCTCCTGTGCTGTAAAATAAGAGTTTTATTTTAAATTGGTTGTTTACAGGACTGGATTAATTGTGGAAGAGAAAGTTCTTTGCTTAAAGTGTCATCATCTGAAGAAGGTCCTAAAGATAAATGAGATATCACAAATACCCTGGGGTGAGATAGAACCTTTCCTTTCTTAGTTCTTTACTCTCTGTTTTTGGAAAGGGTGCAGCTTGGGCATTGCCTTGAACCGCTTTATTGCAGCAGATCCTTAGGGAAGAGGACTGGCATGGATATGGCTGCAAGTATGTACTTGCCAGATCCTGATGCACAGAGGCTCAGCCATCTGTAGGTTGGATAATGCCTTGGCCTCCAGGTATCCGCTCTCCTGTAACCCTGTAAAAGGAGACATCCAGCCTTGCTCTCGTCCCTCAGAGCCAGTCCATAGACAAATAGAAATTTCATTGTAAGTCTTCAGAACTCCATAGGATTTCCTTTCATTTTCTCATTTAGTGCATCAATTATTCTTGAACATATGGGCCAATCTTATTGTAAATGTTAACTCTTAAAAATCAATCATTTGACTCCAGCAAATTCTTGTAAGCTGTATAGACATCTTATTGTAATGATACTTATGCTATTCTTTTAACATAACTATGGCCACACACCCTGCACCAAATATTGTGGTACTATTTTTATAAGCCCTTTCTTTCACAGCCAAAGACATTGGCCCTGTTTGCACTGATAGTTTTGTAGGGCAGAATGAAAGAAAAACTCTGCCAAGAATCTGCCTATTTTAGCTCCAAATTTATTTTCATGCCTTGTAAAGCTAAGGATCATCTTAAGACTATCTCCAAACTCCCAGGAGAGAGGAAAGTGCCTAGTGGCTTGTGAACATAGCCTAGTAAAATAGATGGGATTTTTTTTTTTTCTTTTTTACACTCTGTAAACACGTGTACATTGTGCTCAGATTTTCGGGGGTGGGAGGCTGTCTGTGTTTTTTTGGTTGTTTTTTTTTTTTTATAACACTGGCATTGTTTTAGACTGGAATAATACTAAGCAGTCAGAAGATACTCTATGTGGGCTGAAGTTTCTCCCAAAGTCTGCTCTAAACCACAGTCAGTCTGATAGAACAACACAGGCCATGTTGGCTACAACACAGTGAAGAGGAAAAAATGAATTCAAGACCATCTTGATGATAAAAAGGATAAAGCTTTACACAACATCCAGAAGAGCCACTGGATAAAGTGTAACTGGCTGTAACCTCAGGCTCATGTCACATTACTTCGGCCAGAAAATAAAGATCATTTTGTTCCCATGTATCATAACATTATGAAAGATAGATTGCCTTACTTAAAAAGCACAGGATCCCTAAAAATTGAGCTAAAGACAAGTCTTCACCAGTGAAGTACTTACCACTCATATCCGAACTGTTTCTGCCTTCCCATGGAAAGCTCTGGGACAGAGATGTCCTTGCAAGGCAATCACAAAACAATTGCTCCAGTTGCCTAATACATTAAAAAAATTTCTTGCCCTACAGCAGAATTTTTATTCTTAAAACCATGTACTGCTAACAAACTCAAGGCTAACACAAAAGCCACCTCTGTGTCTCAGGTTGTCTTTTTGGACAAAGTGCTGCAGATGTTCTGTGCCCAGTTCTGTCAACTGAAGAACAGACAAGTCTCATGCCTTGCATATCTCTATGCTAATGAAGACTTTTTCTCAGCACAACTGTGCAGATTAGATTTTCACCATCCTGCCCTTCCACTGCCATAGCACCTCCCAATTCAGTGGCAGCAACGTCACCTGGAACAAGCTCTCCTGAACACCACCTGAAGACATCTATTTAATCTCTGACTCTCTGCAGGGTAATATCACAATAACTGCATCAGAAAGCTCAGCATCTTTAAAAAACCTCATCAACCACATACACAATGGCCTTCCAAAGCTGGTTTATATTACTTCTACAGGAGCATAAGAAGTCTTCACATTCTGCAGCTATTCATTGTTTTGCTCTAAGTAGGACACACTCAGTTAAGACAACTTCCTCTGATCTTAAGGGGACAGTTACCCTAGTTTTGTGAGTGCCACCGTCCTTACTTCATTCATGCCCTCTTAGAAGTTCATGTCATTGTGCTTTGCATTGCACTTGAGAAGCTTTGAAGGTCAGATTCAGTGTTAACTCTTACACATCTACTCTTGTACGTCTTTTTCCTCTCTCTCAACTACCAAAATGGAGATCTGGAAAGTGAATTGTTGTTTTCATGCACTTGAAAACAAAGCTCACACAGGAAGCAATTTCTGGGGAAACACTAATAGGCAAAAACTATCTGAAAGAATGCACCGGACCCCCTCCTGTTTTAAGTTGTTCCAGATGTTGGCCAGGTGTCCTTATCCATACATCACTGAGCGGATTAAACCTTAATTCTGCATGCTAGATATCAAATCACTTACAGATATCCTCTATATCATGCAGTGCTTCAATATCCGTCTGGAAATTCCTCCCAGGAATGGATCTTAGTGGTACTCACTTCAAGTCCACACCAGGTTGTCATCCTTTTATCTTTCACTACTTTGTCCTTTCTTAACGAAAATTGAGAAGAATTTTCCAAATGTGTTTTCATTTGTTTCTTTCTCCCCTCCTCCAGAAGTTACTCCTTTTGTGTTCGAAGAAGATTCATATTGGAAGGAATGGGAGGAAAAATTTTCTGCCAACATGTTCAGAAGGGGAATTGGACTCTTTAGTATTGGAAGTGGCTCTAGGATAAAGCAGAGCAGAGCAACACTGTACAGAATTCAAAACCTTCTTGTTCTTCTGCCATTTTGCAAGCACTGTCACCATCTACAATGAGAGCATTGAAGCTCCAGAAAGAGTACTGGGGCTTTTGCAGGGAGTGTTTCAACGTCTCATAGTGGTCTCTTCTTCTAAAGTTTGTTTCCTTATTCTTATTCTGATCTGTATAATAGCACATTATTGTAAAAAGGTATCACATGCACATTACCAAAGTTCACCCATCACCACCAGGTCATTGTTTGCCTTTCTCCCTTGCTGCTTGCTGTATTCACCATTCCAGCTGGTTGAGTCTGAGTGTTGCTGAAACCTCTTTAATGTCTGATTTGATTTCATATCTGTTACATGCTACAGAGCGTTACCTAAATACCATCTATATACAAAAGCTGTTGCCTTCCTGATTGTATCTCTAGGTATAAATTAGCTGATGCATCATTTGCTGTTGAGTAACTTCTGCAAGCTTCCTCCAGAAGAATGGACTTGCAGTAGCCTGAACAAAATCAGGGGACAAAAAAACCCCAACAAAAATATGCTCATGGCTGTAATTTCACCTTTTGACACAACTTGAGTGGCAAGCTGTGAAAAGGGGCTCTTCTTCCTAAGGAGAAAGACAGATTCAGATAGCCTCGAAAGGAATTGCCTTCAATCAAATCAGGTTAATTTGGGAAAAGTGGAACATAACTGTTGATGAACAGCTAAGGACAAAATCAGAGAAAAACTGACTTAAAAGGGCTTTTTTTTAATGACTTGATCATAAAGGCAAAAGTGTCATAAAAACTTGGAACATTCCATGTTTTTCACAGACAGGCTGTGTACCTGTGAACCTACCCATTTCTGTTTTGGCAATCATTATGATGAACCTCTCAGACTTTTCAAATGGGTTATTTCACCTGTGCAATAGTTTCCAGATCATTACAGTGTAAGGTCTGAATGCTCTACAATGTGTTCTTAGAATTATGAGATGATTGCTCTTGCTTCATTTGCAAGACAAAAAAGGGTTCAAAAATCTCTGTTCACTTAAGACAAAGTCCAGAAAGTTACTGATTTCTTCATGCACAAAGAGCCACCACAAGTACTTGCACTCCAAATGACTTATTTTAGATAAAATAGAAATATGTGTGAAAGCACAAATGAAATGTTAGAGGCCTCAAGAGGTAGTTCACTTATTTCTTTTGGGACAGACTGTCTCAGCTCTGTCCCACAACATACCAAACAAGCAGACTCCATGTTTCATTAAAAGACTCAATATAGACAAAACAAAAGGTGACCAACAATGAACAAATATCTGCTGTGTAAGGTATGACTTACACATTGAAAGAGATGAGACCTTGCCCCAAAGAGCTCTTGGTCATGAAAGATGTAGAGACACAGAAGTCTCCTTGCAGCATGAAACAGCAGATGTTTTCCAACAAAAAGAAAGTATTTTTCTCAAAAAATATCCTGTCTATAACTAAGTTTCTACCCAGATTTTGGGGAAAAAAAGAAAAGAAAAGAAAAAAAAATGTAATCCAAACCTTGTGGAAGAAAATTCCATTAGGTATTCAGCAGGCAAAAAAATTCCCAGTTAGAGAAGTGGTTTAGTACCTGTAAATCATTGCTGGCATATTATCCTCCTACTTCTCTATGTTGTCAATTCAGCAATGATGGTCTTAGTCTTTCTGTGAGATACATTATTCCTTTCACAGCTTTGAACAAGATGTTCTCATATGAAATGTCCTTATAGCTGTACTAAATAGGCTATGAAATATCTAGGTAGTCTCTTTTCAGATCAAGTGTTGTATACTTGAATTACCAATCATGATAGATAGACGACAAACAGATGTAAAAACACGACTTTTGCAGATATTACTAACAAAACAATGTTAAAACATCACCCTCAAAGTGGAGAAGTTAAAAACTAAGGCTTGGAGAGCAACATCATTCAATCCTTATATTTCACTACTATCTTATTTTATTCTCTTATGTTGTGGGACTGTAAGGACATGTTTTAAGGTAATTCTCACTAAAGAGGAAGTAATTCAAAATGCCATTCTCTACCATAAGAGGGTGCTGCAAAAAGTTACTGGATTAGAATCTGAAGTTACTATGTTGTAGACTGCACAGTTGTTGGCTAAGGCTTGAGGTCTCTCAGGTAAAACAGCTTGCTTAACAGAAAAATAAGTATTTGGCACTAATCTGGGCTTTATAAAAATATCCACCAAGTATTTTATGCAAGAATTCCACACGCATTTGGCTTCAGATAATGGAAAACTTTCTAAAAAGCCCAAAGTATCTGAAAATGGGTACAACATGGCCTCAGCAGTTCTTAAATGGCATGTATTTCTATAGGATTTTACATCTTGGAAGAGTTAAAAAAATTTTAGGAATTATGGGAAATTCTTGACTCTTTGGTCTGAGGACCCTTTTGCCAATGTTACTTAGAATTCAGTCAAGCCACATGCCATGTGAAACCTGGCCATTTGTGAAGCAACACAAATAGGAAAACTCCTTGAGGTAGCACAAGAATATCACGTCCTGGCAAATAACCAGGAAAAATACAATACTCAGAACACAACAGCCCTTTTGGAAATTTGGGTAACACAATAAACAAAATAATACTGACAACAGAATTTCTTCTATTGTATGAAATTAAATGGATCTAAATGGATAGATTCTGGAGGTCTTGGCACTCCCTTTGCTGAGTGTGCAGGCTGAAAGACTGATTTGATATTATAGAGGTGGCCATTAGGTCACTTTCCAACATTCCAGTGCCCTGACAGACTAGTTCATTCAGGTCAGCTCCAAAATGATACCCAAAGATGCTGTAAATCAGTACAAATACTTCAGGTTGTGTTCCAGCCAGCTGCAGATGATAAGTGCTGAGATTCTGTGTGGGATCATTAACGAAGAAGACTAAAAAATTTTTATTAGGCGAGAAAAAACTATAGATTGACCTTCTGCTTCTGAAAATGTTTCTTGGAGAAGTTGTTGTTTTGAATGTAGGTTTGCAACAACAAAACCATGAAAATGGCTTTGAATGGTAGCAGTACTGCATCCTCCAGTATCATGATGGAATAGTAGTCAACAGTTGCATTGGTCATGAGCCAGTTCACTCTGTAAATCAACTAAAGGACAGACTGAATCTGACTAAATTTTAAAATGTTGAATCTCAATTTGAAATTTTTCATTAAAGCAGATGTGAGCATCCTTGTATCACTTCTGCCATCAGGATCTGATGGAAAGACTGTTTTCCTGTGCTTTCAAACAGGCACTCCTAAAAACAAAAAGAAGGGCAAAACATGTTTTCAGCCAGGGGTTTGGTTTTCCAATTTAAGAATTTTCTGAAATGGTATTCCCAAGGCTTGTACCAGTCATCCTGAATTGCAGTCTTAGCCTAAGGCTCTGTTAGGCTCCAGCTACAAAATGTCTTGGGAACTGCTTCCCTTTAACACTGACTAGACACAGAGCCATGAAGGCCAGACCTTTCACTCTTCCCAAGCCCCTTTTCTGTCTCTTTCTGCCTCTATTCACTAGAGCATATATTTGTACAACAATCTGATGAATAAGAGATTTTCTCTTACTACCAGATCCAGAGGTTATTGGGACCCTGCATGCAAATGACTAAAAGTGTAGTTTCTAAAAATTAATAGGGCCTCAACAGGGCAGTCACAGTCTGGAGTGTTAGCAGGTACTGAAGCACGAGGGCTGTTTTGCTGCTATAAAAGGTTCTGGCTCATGCATACATACACTGATACTATATATATTATTTTGTTCCCTTTCTTTTGCTTGTGAAATTCCTTTCACTTTACAGCCATGCAAGCTACAACAAAGCTCTGCTCATATAATAATCCAGCTGCATCCCACTATGACAGTAATCCAAAAATCTAAGACCTCAAAACTTCAGCAGCCCTTGCCAGGTTTTCCCTCACCCTTCCTGGGTTAGTACTGCAGCCAGTCAAAACCACATTGAAATTACCTTTCAAACATGCCTTTAGGCACAGAGCTAAAGCAAAGGTTTGGCAAAGTTCATCCAGTTCTTAATGCTCTAATGCCATATTATTACTACTCACTGAAAAGCTTAATGCACTTAAACTCAATCATCATGCCAAAATACACTGACGGTATTTAAGGGTTTGCCATATAATTTGAACTGATTACACATTTATTGTTGAAACATTCTCAAAAAAAAAGCCTTCTAGTTTCCTCAGAAGCACTTATCCCTCTCATGACTCGATGGTCTCTTCCTACGCAATTGTTATTCACAGCAGGCTTCAGGCAATTCTTTATTTAATATTTACATTTATTCTGCCTTCCATCACTAAGGTTTTAAATCTGGGGTTCAGATTTTTTCTGCTAAAAAAAGCAACAGCTGTCTGCTGCAGCAAAAAATCTCAGATTCTTCTGTTTCAACACCCTTCACTCACAGCATGTCCTGTGGAGCAAAGGTGCCTGTACAACTGTGTTTTGGGATACATGCACCACTAAGAGATGATCCCCTTTCTGAAAGCTGTTAAAAACAGCTGCAACAAATATGTTCTAGGGATGCTTGTTTAATTTCTGATTCCATTTTTAATTTGAAAGGTACATACTGAGAAACTAGGTAACTGTCAATGGCTAGTCATTAAAAAAAAAAAACCAACCAAAAACCAACAAAACCTACAGCCCAGACATCTGAAACAGAAAGGTGCATGTTCATGCAAGATGAGAACATACAAGAGAAGTCTTGGTATCTGTGCAAAAAATGTTTTTCTTTACCCTTTCACTTAAACTCATCCTCGTCCTCATTTCAATACCCATTTTGCATTTCTGAGGTAAATTCGCAGTTGCTAGCAGAGTGCAATCACAGAGAGATACACTTCTTGCAGCAATTATAACAGATTAAATACTGATAAATTTCAGCTACAGCCTTACACAAATTACTCTTAGGTAGTGTTCACTAACAGTAGGTTCCCGCAAACCCTTCAGTAACATCTTTCCAGTTGACTCAGTCTCTCACAGAAATGCTTCCCTCTTCTCTCCTAATCCTTCCTTTACTTTCTGATATCCCTACATAAGAATATCCAAGAATTGCTAACTACTGGATGCCTTTTCCTCTACTTTCAGGAAAGGATTCCTTTCACTAAGTTATTCTACTAGCTCATCTGCTTGAAATACACCAAAGTAACCTAACTTGAAATAACACTGAAACACAGCAGTGGATTATATCATAGACATAAAAATAACACTACTATGGCAAAGACAGACACTTTCAGTCTATCCTCTTCGCTCACTCAGAAAGGTCTCCATTTGGCAATGTGTGCAAAGAGAGAGATATAATCTTCTCTCAGCGAGAACAAGACCAGGTCTCAAGTGCCTACGGTCAGTTCATGCAGAGGTAAAGAGCTGAAGGAAAAGTGTGCTTCGTTACACTAAAGCTCTCCAGCTGGCCTGCATAAAGGAAGACCAAGAGAAGCATTTGACCCTCTGTGTATTTAACAGGATCTGTGCCAGTAAAAAAAAAAAAAAAGACTAGCCCACACACAGTCCACAAATTTATCATGCAAGTATCTTTCAAGATGTTAGAAACAATGATTCTTTCTTGGGCGACAACCAGGTCTATGTTGCAAATCATCTCTTCCACAACAAAATATGATAAAAAAAAATTTCATTTATTTTTGGTTTTTCTTTCCTTCCAGGTTTGTAGTTCTGTTTGTGCTCTGCAAATGGCTCACTCACAGGCAGCCACAAAGTCACCAAATTAGACTTTGCTAACCAAGTTTCTTTTTCTTTAAAACTAGCGATCAAGCAGACCATACTATTAATGCAAAGCTCTTTATGGTATGCCTTGCGCAAAAGTGAGATCATGAAAGTGTTAAACATAACCTGGATATTCCACTAATGGTGAAGTAAAATACATCTGCAGGCTAAACGAGAGGTACTTTTATACTGGAAGAAGATAGGACTACTGAGGATATGGGAGGCACAAAAAGAAACAAGACAGAAACCAAAATGTACTGAATCATGCTGGTCAGTTAAAGAGTATAGCACTGCCACCCAAATGGAGGTTAGCAGGAACTGACAAAACTCTCAGCTTCCACCACATCCAAACAACCGTATCTCACAATGAAAGCTTCTGTAGGGATCTCTAGTGAATCTGGAGCCACCCACGTACAGGGTATTTTGTTTGTTTTGAACTGACATGCTCCTTTCCTTGACTGGTAAATGAATGAGAGATGGAAGTGAAAGGGAATAAATAAATCTCACATGTAGAAATAAATACATTTTCCGTCTTCATACTATCAGGCAAAGAGCTCTTGCCAAACTATGAGAAGTAGGATGGCAACTGTGTGTCATTTTATCATCTCTGAAGTTGATGGAGATGACGTTAATTGGAAAAATAAACCAACTTTGTCATAAAGCCTCTTTCAGCTTGATTTCTTGGTGCTTTATTGGCCAATGCACATGAATTCACAGTATCAATGCATGAAGAGGCCAAGAGCTACAAGAACAGCCAAGAGATAATATTTCTTTAACATCTAGAAGCAAGGAAGTACACTTTTTCTTGAATGGCTTTTGTCAGACACAACTTTTACTTGTGTCCCTTTTCCCATCCAGAAGCCTCACTCTGCTGGATGCCTGTAGGATTAAATAGCTTTCTAATCTCCTTCACATCCACAAAGGGCTGACATCTTCCTCCTCTGAACAAGGCAAAGGCAAGCCATCCACCCCTCAAAAGAGCGAGAGAACAAATGTGGTTGAAACCAAATACTGGCATGCAGTCCTTGGGGAAAGAAACAGGACAGGTAGCTGGGAATCTCAGCATCTCCCATACCTGGAAGGAGATTTTTTACTGACTCCTCAGTGAGACAACTTTGAACCTAGTGAAAAAATGTCATCCAAACAGCAATAGTGTGTTGTGGAGGAGTTCTCGCACATGGGAACAGAGCCTGTCTCCCTGGATCTTACAAAACTGCTGCTGTCTGAGCTGGCTAACTTGGCTCTGGTACACCTTCTGCCATAAGCTCAACAAATTCTGTATTTTCACTAACAGAAAAAGAAAATCACACTGGACAAGTTTGTTAATACATTTTTATTTTAAATAGTTCACCTGGCCAAGGACTGAAGAAAAGAATATGGATTTAGCCTGCTTTCATGATACTGTGATGATGACCTTATCAGCATACTATTTACTAGGCCATCTTCTCCACTCAATGTGATTAATACATTACTTTCTCAGTGACTATCAATTCACATCCTATTTTTTAATTCTCTTTTTACTTTTGACAGATTTTCAAGAGAAGTAAGTCATACCAGCCTTTCCCTGAGGTGATTTTTATTCCTGTTTTTTTTGCCTTCAGAACACTCTACACAGTGTTTTGAGTTTCAGTGAATCATAAGAAAAGGAAGGATGGGATCTGCCATCTGGAAATTATTACAAAAACTTATTGTACTGCATAAATATGCTTCATTTTTGCCTGCTAATTCTAACACAACACAAAGCGGTGATATTACAACAGATGCCAAGCTAAACAGTGGAGAAAACAATGCAAACATGAACTTTACCACCAGCAACCTGCATACTCAGCTTGATCGTAAAGGAAAGCACAACCTGGAGGACATGAATATTCTGAAGTGGATGAAATGGTCTGCTAGGGAAAGCAGTCTGAAGTTTAGGTAAGGGTTTTTTTTGTTACATAAGCAAAATTTGATATCACTAGCCGGACTTAAGCTGCTGAAGTGTGAAATCACAGCAGAAAGATTTAGTTTCTAAAAAAGCTCTAGGAAAACATGCATCTCTAGCACAGAGGAAGTCAGAAGGAAATCAACTACAAAGAATGTCTGCTCTATTTCCTTTGAGACAAAGGTATTTCTCTGTCCAGAAAAGGCGAAAAAAACACAGCTTGTCTTAGGCCCCAGCTCTCTCAGACATCTCTTTTTTGGGTTTTGCAATTTTCCCTTTTGTTGTTGCTGTTGGGTTTTGAATGATCCAGCACCATTATCAGTCTCCTTTTTAAAATATTTCTTTTGCTCAAAGAATCACTGATTCTACATTTAGCTAGTAATATGGCATTGGATTGTTTGACCTTATTGAAGAATTTTCCTGTGACCTAAAAATTCAAGTAATGCTTTGTGTATATTTATCTGACTCATTTATTCTTGATTAAATAAAAAACCTATTACCAAGAATATCAACATCCTTCTGATGCTGATCACACAGCAGCCTAAAGCACAGATTAGGATTCACAGTATTGGTACAAACAGGTACTCCAAGATTTTACAATCATTCCATGTAGGTCAGAGTGCACTGAGAGAGTAAGGAAAGAAAAGGTATGCTGAAGACCTACCGAGGGTACAATCAGTTAACCAGGAAAGCAAAGGGCATTTAAGCATTCCTTCCATTTTACATTTGATTTTTGCTCACACTAAGTAAATGAATGTACCTTTATCTTACTGTCCTTCTTACTAGTACAGAAGGGTAAGCACAGCCAGCAAGTAGAATCACTTGGGTTGGAACGGACATCTGGAGGTCATCTACTCCAACCCCCCTGCAGTGGACAGGGACATCCCCAACTAGATCAGGTTGCCCAGAGCCCTGGCAAGCCTCGCCTTGAATGCCTCCAGGGATGGGGCCTCAACCACCTCCTTAGGCAACCTGTTCCAGTGTTCCAACACCCTCATGGTGAGGAACTTTTTCCTAATATCCAGTCTAAATCTACTCTTCTCCAATTTAAAACCATTGCCCCTTGTCCTTTCACTACAGGCCTTTGTAAACAGGCCCTCTCCAGCCTTCTTGTAGGTTCCCTTTAGGTACTGGAAAGTCACTAGTAGGTCCCCCCAAAGCTTTCTCTTCTCCAGGCTGAACAATCCCAGCTCCCTCAGCCTGTCTTCGTAGGAGAGGTGTTCCAGCCCCCTGATCATTTTTGTGGCCCTCCTC
>VWZO01015949.1:230721-257046 GCA_013396975.1 Bucco capensis | reverse complement strand
CCCAGGGTCCTCCTTTACACCCTTTTTGTAAATGGGTGTAACATTCCCCTTCTTCCAATCACTAGGGACTTCACCTGACTGCCAGGACTTCTCAAGTATTATTGAGAGAGGCCTGGCGACTACATCAGCCAATTCTTTTAGGACTCTGGGGTGCATCTCATCAGGTCCCATAGACTTATGTATGTTCAGGTTCCTCAGGAGGTCACAAACCTGATTTTCACACACAGTGGGAGGCAACTTCATTGCCCTGGTCCCCACCTTGTGGTTTTTTAACTTGGGAGGTGTTGGGAGAGAGGTTGCCAGTGAAGACAGAAGAAAAAAGTTGTTGAGAATCTCAGCCTTCTCCTCATCTGTTGTTATTCCTTTCAGCTTCTTTCTTCTCAGCCCCCTCCACCTCCACAATCCTTCTACTGTCCTGCACCTCCCCCAGCCCTGTAACACCAGCAAACTTGCTGCTGCCCCAAAACTGTGGAGTGCCCTAGCAAAATGTTTGCCACTATTTATTAACTGGGGCTGTGCTTCTAGCTGTGGCATATCTCATTTGTGATGCTGGCATGCTTTAATTATGATACCCATCTCCTTAGCCACAAACCAGGGCTTAGGAGGGAGGGAAGACCAAGCAACAGGCTCCTGTCCTGTTCAGTATCTAGTCTCCACCATCAGGATGCAGCTGCTGTGTAACCAGTAAACACAAGACCCTCTCCCACCCATCTTTGTATGACATCTACACAGAAGCCCTCTATAATGTCTTTTACCTGTGCCTCATGGGACAGCCCACATACACAAGATGTCTAGACTGTGTCCATGCCTTTCACATAATCAGAATCTGGACCTGCTAATCTACCCATTATATTTAGTTTTACATACAGACTGAGGAGGTATCAATGGCTGGTAGGCATAGGGTACTGTAAGTCAGCTCACGTAAGAGCAATCTACAGATCATATGTGTTAGGGTGTAGGATATTTGGATGTTTAAAGTATTGATACTAATCACAGGCATGTTACAAATATAGTAGCATTATAAATCATAAAATTATGCCTCAGCTGTTTATCATCTGAAACCCCTATGATGTGATGTTGTTCAATTTAATTTTCTATGTTTCACTGAAATGCCAGAATGAAAGAATTCTCTGAAATGGTATAAAAGGTAGATTATGAAACCATAAGAATGCTATGAAAGTACAAGAAGGCTATGAAAGCATATCTTGTCACTCTTGCTCCACTGTGTTTTTCCAGTGTAGAAGGGAGTATCTAAACTTCAGAATTTCTTGTGGAAAGAGATTACATTGGTAAGTAGACATGAAACAGTTCAGGAAAATTTTTAGCTGTAAGATGGCTATATGCTGAAGTCTCACAAGCTATATCCCAGACTATCTTCATTAGCCATGGCCAAGTGTGGCCTCAAGTCATCAGCCCAACCTGCCTTGAGCTCCTACTGTTCAGTAGGGGATGGTTCAAGGTCAAGCTACTCCCCATGTGGGGCTTGATTATTCCTGCCTGAGAAAACACAGTTCATTTGCCTGTGGCCAAGATGAGACATGAGCCGACAACAGGAAGCAAGGATGGTCGGAAAGCTTGGACTCAAGCCATGAGCCAACATGTAATTAGGCACAAATACTGCCATGTCAGAAAGCACTGCTGGAACCAACAAATCAGCTCTGGCTGAAACCAACAGCTGGTTACGTGTTATCAAGCAGTTATCTAGGAAGGTATTTTAACTGGAATTACATTATCATCTGATTTCTAATGTGGCATAAGGGAGGTGGCTAATTCCTTTTGTTTACAAATCTTCAGATAAGACTGAATCCTTAGATGTTTCACTCAACATACTGACTCAAATCAGCAGGAAAGCTGGGAGACAAGTTACTTAATCTGGTTGGCTAAATGTCCCCGGGTGCTGTATGGCTTTCATTGATTTGATCACAGATAGGAGTTCATGTGGGAATTTTCAACAACCAAATGCTCCAAAAATATGTTCTGAAATTGCTACTTGACCTCCTAGATTTCAAGTAAAGTCCCTTAACTTGTCAACTGCCAAAATTTTTGCATACATGCTTTTCTACTCATGATGGCTTCTGGAGACCAATTCTTCTGTTGGCACCAAAGTTCCTGAATGGCCCACTGTCCAGTTAATATCTTAGAGCTAGAGAGTACCTGGAGTTTCTGCCTTAAAGGGATGAATGCACTTTCAAATAAGAGCAAGCTAAGTACATGATCATGAACAAAAAGGATGAATAAAAAGCTCAGACAGACATTTCTGGCTGAACCCAGTAAATGCCAGAGATGAATAGGAAACAGGTCAGTAAGGAGAAAGAAAAAGGATGATGCAGACTGAGCAATGTGTGAAAGAAGATGAATGCCCACGGATGAGTAAGGAGGAGAAAAAACAGAAAGCACAACACAGAGAAGGAAATTAAACTGAGACAAGAGGTGGCTATTATGCTCCCAGAACACCACTGCCAAAGAAAAATCCTAACCCCAGAAAAGGGTCAGCAGGGAGTGGGGGAAAAGCAACTAAATAGCATCTTTAACTGTTATACAGCAAACTGTGGTCTTATACTCCAATGACTTTAAGACAAACCTTGTGTCTGAACACTGCTGGCACTTGAAACAAATTTTAAAAACTGTTCCACAAAACCAAACAGAGCAGCTCCCCTAGACCAGACAGCAGTGGAGAACTCCTACTGCATCCAAGCTGGTTCTGCTCAGTCCTAAAGAATTCTTGCTGAGTATATTGAACATCTGCTTTCAGCATTTCAAGTGCAAGTACCAGGTCTGAAGTACAGTCCAAAGTCTGCGGTCCCTGAGAAACATTTCATCTGCAAACCTCTTGATCTGACACCTACAGGACTCTCCAGCACAGGCAGTACTTTTAAACATGCAAGGTTCAAGCCCAGAAAAATACTACCAGCCTAGTCACAGCTGATTCTGCTATGAAATGCAGCACCTGGCAAACAAATTCCATCTCCTTAGAAGTGTCTTGATAAGACTAGAATCATAAAAATCATAGACTCTTCATGGTTGGAAAGACCTCTGACATCATCGAGTCCAACTGTCTACCCACACTACCATGCCCACCACTAAACTATGTCCCTAAGCACCACATCTACTTTTTTTTTTAACACTTCCAGGGATGGTGGTTCCACCACCTCCCTGGACAGCTTGTTCCAATGCCTGATAACCAGCTCAGTGAAGAAATTCTTCCTAATATCCAATCTGAACATTCTCTGGTGCAACTCGAAGCCATTTCCTGTTGTCCTCTCACTCATTACCTGAGAGAAGAGACCAAGACCCACCTCACTACAACTTCCTTTCAAGTAGCTGTAAAGAGAGAGAAGGTTCCCCTTGAGCCTCCTCTTCTAAATGGATTAGAGTTGACGGAGGGTTGGACTTGATGATCTCGGAGGTCTTTCCAGCCTGATCGATTCTGTGATTCTGTGATTCTGTGATTCTCCAGACTAAACAACCAAATTCTCTCAGCCACACTTAATAACCCTTGTGCTCTAGGCCCTTCACCAACTTTGTTGCCTTATTTTGGACACACTCCAGCAGCTCAATGTCCTTCTAGTAGTGAGGAGCCTAAAACTGAACACAGTACTAAACGTGTAGTCTCACCAGTGCCAAATACAAGAAGACAATCACCTCCCTAGTCCTGTTGGCCACGCTGCTTCTGATACANTCTGAACATTCTCTGGTGCAACTCGAAGCCATTTCCTGTTGTCCTCTCACTCATTACCTGAGAGAAGAGACCAAGACCCACCTCACTACAACTTCCTTTCAAGTAGCTGTAAAGAGAGAGAAGGTTCCCCTTGAGCCTCCTCTTCTAAATGGATTAGAGTTGACGGAGGGTTGGACTTGATGATCTCGGAGGTCTTTCCAGCCTGATCGATTCTGTGATTCTGTGATTCTCCAGACTAAACAACCAAATTCTCTCAGCCGCACTTAATAACCCTTGTGCTCTAGGCCCTTCACCAACTTTGTTGCCTTATNTCCACCACCTCCCTGGACAGCTTGTTCCAATGCCTGATAACCAGCTCAGTGAAGAAATTCTTCCTAATATCCATTCTGAACATTCTCTGGTGCAACTCAAAGCCATTTCCTGTTGTCCTCTCACTCATTACCTGAGAGAAGAGACCAAGACCCACCTCACTACAACTTCCTTTCAGGTAGCTGTAAAGAGAGAGAAGGTTCCCCTTGAGCCTCCTCTTCTAAATGGATTAGAGTTGACGGAGGGTTGGACTTGATGATCTCGGAGGTCTTTCCAGCCTGATCGATTCTGTGATTCTGTGATTCTCCAGACTAAACAACCAAATTCTCTCAGCCGCACTTAATAACCCTTGTGCTCTAGGCCCTTCACCAACTTTGTTGCCTTATTTTGGACACACTCCAGCAGCTCAATGTCCTTCTAGTAGTGAGGAGCCTAAAACTGAACACAGTACTAAACGTGTAGTCTCACCAGTGCCAAATACAAGAAGACAATCACCTCCCTAGTCCTGTTGGCCACGCTGCTTCTGATACAAGTCAGGACGCTGTTGGCCTTCTTGGCCACCTGGGCACACGGGTGCTTCATGTTCAGTCGTCTGTAGCCCAAACCCCCAAAGTACTCTTCTGCTGAGCAGCTTTCCAGCTGCTCTTCTCCAAGCCTGTAGCATTGCATGGCATTGTTGTGCCAGGACTCAGTACTTGGCCTTGTTGAACCTCATCTTATTGACGTCAGCCCATCGATCCAGTTTGTCTAGATCTCTCTGCAGAGCCTTCCTACCCTCAAAGAGATCAACGCTACTTGACACCAGCTTGGTGTCATCTGCAAATTTACAGAGGGTGCACTCAATCCCCTTGTCCAGGTTGTCAATAAAGATATTAAATAGGACTGGCCCCAATACTGAGCCCTGAGGAACATCACTTGTGACTAGTCACCAATTGGATTTAACTCCATTCACCAACACTCTTTGAGCTCAGCCATCCAGCCAGTTTCTAATCTAGTGGAGATTATGCCATCCAAATCAAGCGCAGCAAGTTTCTTCAGGAAAATATTGTGGGAGACAGTGTCAAAGGCTTTGCTGAAGTCTAGCTAGACTACCTCCATAGCCTTTCCCTCATCCACTCAGTGGGTCACCTTATCATAAAAGGAGATCAGGTTAGTCAAGCAGGACCTGTCTTTAATAAAACCATGCTGGCTGGGTCTGATCCCCTGATTTTTCTGCACATGGTGTGTAATGGCACCACATATGCCTGTACTCTGGGGTCTGTATATTCACTGCTTAGCAGAGACAATTTCAAAAGCATATTTTCAAAAGCAATTTATAATTTGCCAATGATAAATTTGAGACACTGCAAATTTGATACAAGTGTTGGGGCAAATACAATACAGTGAGAGCTGGCAACTTCAAACAAAGTTATCAAACAAAAAAGTGAAAGATAAGCTGATTGTCACACAAAAACTTTCAGAAAAGATAACACCAGGGATTCAAGGACTCTTTACTTTAAAGGACAGAAAGATCAAGACCTGTATGCATCCACTGGAACCAGACAAAATCAAGTTAGATTGCAGGAGCACTTTTTAATTGTGATGGAGATTAATGAATGTGGTAAAACTTCGAAGGAAGTGTTGAGTTCCCCAGCTCTTGCTATTTGTCATATCAAGGATAGACACTTTTCTGGGGAAGATGATTTCAATAAGAAAATCAGAAGCTCAGTAGAGGTCTGAGTGAAACTGCAGCCTGTGCTATACAAAAGATGAATCTAGGTGATCTAATGGTCTCTTTTGGCCTCAAAAATCTGTCTGTGGGTCTGTGTATCCCTTCCCTCAGTTCCAGTCATTCTGCGCTTAAAGAAAAATTCCAGCAGCCACTGTGAACAGTATTATTGTTTGCTCAGTGGCACTACCACCACTGCTCTATCACTTGCACCCTTCATCCATGGCAGCTGTTAACAACATAAGGTGGTTAACAACGTAACAAGTCAAAGGAGGCAATTCTCCCTCTCCATTTCACTCTTATGATACCCTACCTAGTGTATTTCATTCAGCTCTGGGCCCTCAGAGTAAGAAAGACATGGACCTGCTTGAGTAGGTCTAGAGGAGGGCCAAAAAGATGATCAAGGGACTGGAGCACCTCATGAAGACAAGCCAAGACAGTTGGGGTTGTTCAGCCTAGAGAAGAGAAGACTCCAGAGAGACCTTATAGCAGCCTTCCGGTACTTAAAAGAGGCCTACAGGAAAGATAGGGAGAGACTATGAGGGCATCTAATGATAAATGAAGGGCAATGGTTTTAAAGTGAAAGAGGGTGGGTTTAGATTAGATATTAGGAAGGTATTCTCCACTGTAAGGGTGGTGAGGCACTAGAACAGGTTGCTTGGAGAAGTTGTGAGTGCCCCATCCCTGGAAGTGTTCAAGGTCAGGTTGGATGAGGCTGGCCTAGTGGAATGTGTCCCTGCCCATGGCATGGGGGTTGGAACTATATGATCTTTAAGGTTCCTTTCACCCAAACCATTCTATGATTTTACGATAAACTCTGCCTGCAGTCCCCCTTTCCCACACAAACCACTAGGTAAGTACATTGCACAGACTGTGTTGTGAAGCCAACCTCTGGGAGCTGTAAGGGCCCAGAGCTAACAGGGGGCTCACTGCCTCTGGATATGCACCAGCCATTAATCCTTACCATTGAGAGAGCTCACTGGCCGACAAAGCAGTGATAAATGCACATAGAAATGCTCCAAAGTAACCCAAAACCAGTGAAAAGCCGATGTCCAAATACACAGACTCAAGACTCAGGCTAAAACACTGGGTAGGTCTGAGCTCTGATCGATAGCTTGTTATCTCTTTTCTGATTTGTAAAACCAGACACTTCAGACCTTAAAAACCAGGGGAAAAAAAAAGAACCGACCTGCTCCCGGAGAGACATCAGCCCAGCTGACGAGACGAACGGGGTGGCAGAGCCTGGTTGAGCCCTGAAGCCGGACACTGCTTTGCCACGGCGGGTCCGAGTGGGACCCGCGGGGCCGCCAGAGGGCAGCGCAGCGCCGCAGCCGGGGCCGGGGCGAGGTGCTGGCGGTATGGCACCCCCACCCCCCCAGCGCCGTGTCGCGGTTCGGTGCTGCTGGAGGGCGAAGGAGGCGGTGGCTGGCGGGAGGGCGGCCTAGCGTCTTTCTTCGCAACGGCTCTGGGCACTGAGTGGGCGCCTTTTTTTTTCCCGGGGTTAAGACCTTAACTCAGAAACACATAAGGAAATGATGGAAGTGGGACAGTGAAGTTTGCTCAGGAGTCATTGTAAAACCTGAATCGCAGCTGTTCAATTGAAGAGCTGATACCTACGTTTTTTCAGTGAAAGCAAAAGTAGGTGCAGTGGAAGGCGTGGGGTAGTGGAGGTCATTGAGGTGTCTCCAACGAAATCACACCTGTGGCATTTTAAAGTAATACAAGATACGAATGCATTAAACTCATGAAGCGTTCACTGTTGATTTATATTTGCATATATATATACATGAGGAAATGTTCCTGTGAGGAAAGCAACCATCACGCACACCAAGATTTATGTTTGCGAAGAATATCCATGGAGAATCAGAAGCTGTAAATGTCTTGTTCTTCAGCTTAGTAACTAGCATATTTTAGGAATTTACTATCCTTATAAACTCAGAGGATTTGGAGCTTTCGTAAAACAACTGTTTGTTGAGCCAGACCTGCTGTCTGTGTCAGACCTAATTTATGTGCTAAGAGTCGTTTCTGATGCCATAAATGCCAGTTCCAATGTGCTTGCAAAACTCTGTAATATGACAGTGGCTTTGCTCTGTTCACTCTGAACTCAGAAAGCACACTAGTTTAGTCTAACATTAAATTCAGCCTTTATTTTTAGCACACATTGATAACTAGGAAGACATACTGTGGCAATGAAAATTTGCACCAAAGACATCCATCATCTTCCAAAGCACTCAGTTGATTTCCAGCATTTTCACTTGATGTATGGCAACACTTCAAGACAGAAGCAACATGACATAGTAGTGATGGGAACATTATAGTAGCTCAGAAGATAAAGTTTGGCATCTCTCTCTCTTTTTTCCCCATGCTGTGACTTTTATGTGTATTAAGAACAAGCTATCAGGAAATTAATTTTAAATGTAAGATTACTGTGCACTCGGTACCTATTACTGCAAAACCCAGTCACTAGAATACCCGAAGTTCCACAGCTAGGCAAAGTCAGCTCTTTGCCATTGCCATTTTTCTTGTGCAATAAAATCCACACCTTCCTCCCTAAATCCTGACCAGCTCTTTTTCATACATTGGTAAAAAGCAGAAGGACAATTGACTCAGTTCTTTTATCTTAGGGTCCATTTTATTCTTCAGATACATTTTTTTTTCCTTCATGTGGAAAAAAACCCGATACTACAGATCTGGATCAAGATCTTGAGGGGATAAGAATCAAGAAGAGGTTTTGCTTCTTCATTTTCTTGTATTATATCTCGGTAGGTTAATATCTTTTCTGGCAAGTTTATAGACAATAAAATAATTCCTTTTAATGAATAGTTTCTGACAGATGACAAGTTACATTCCTTGTGCTTGAAAGGGATATGACAACAAAATTATT
The DNA here is from genome assembly GCA_013396975.1 of Bucco capensis. Classification (NCBI taxonomy): domain Eukaryota; kingdom Metazoa; phylum Chordata; class Aves; order Piciformes; family Bucconidae; genus Bucco; species Bucco capensis. The sequence continues at coordinate 248,466 of VWZO01015949.1, read as the reverse complement.
TTTAGAAGATAAAGTTAATTCAATGGAAAAGAACTATTCTTCAACAACGTGTGTATGGTTTTTTAGATTTGTTGGAGAAGACTTCGAGGGGACCTACTAGTGACTTTTCAGTACTTAAAGGGAACCTACAAGAAGGCTGGAGAGGGCCTCTTTACAAAGCCCTGTAGTGAAAGCACAAGGGGCAATGGTTTTAAATTGGAGAGGAGTAGATTTAAATTGGACATTAGGAAGAAGTTCCTCACCACAAGGGTGGTGGAACACTGGAACAGGTTGCCTAAGGAGGTGGTTGAGGCCCCATCCCTAGAGGCATTCAAGGTGAGGCTTGACAGGGCTCTGGGCAAGCTGCTCTAGTTGGGGATGTCCCTGCCCACTGCAGGGGGGTTGGAGTAGATGACCTCCAGAGGTCCCTTCCAACCCTAACCATTCTATGATTCTATGATTTCTATGATTTATTCCCTCCAACAGCAGTTTTTGTGGAATGAAGGACTACATAAAATATTTTCTAAATGAGTGACTTTTTTTTTAATATCGATTGTAGATCTAACATTGTGCATGAATAAAACAAAAAAACCCAACTAATATTAAACAGTCTAGAGGACCCTTCAGTTTCTATCTGTTGCTGCTATATACCCACTGTCCTTTTGATACTGAAACAGTTAAAAACGTCTGGAATAGATGGACTAGGCCAAATTGGTCCATGGTGCAATTCCATAACGTATACCAATTTAGCATCATTTTGTCAGTGTTATGAAAGCTACATTCAGTCATTAGCCAGTTGATAAATTATTCAGGAGACTTTCTTCCATGTGGCCCATTAGGGACAAAAAAAATCCTTTTTCTATCAGTCATTGTCCCGTCTTTATTTTTGGTACTATTTTAAGAAAAGACACCACATGAGCAAGTAATTAATAACATAAGCAGGCAGTCACCAATGGACTATCGCTCCTCTGTGTGCATGTGAAGGAGCTGGTCCCATGTCTCACACCAAACACAAGCAGCTCAGGGCTGAAAGTCAGACAGCCTGGTGTGTGAACTCATTTTCCAGCTCTGCCTCCCAGGTAAGTTTCTCCCTGCATATGCTCTAGAGTAGCCCCACAGTGTCCAGCTGCTTCTGACTGCTCAGTCAGCTCTGGCGTCCTCTTTGGGGCTGCCAAAGTGCTAATTATTGCCACTCCTGGTGGGGAACTCTAGTGAGCACAGATGTCTGTGGCAGCAAATCCACACATGCCAAAGTGATAACTTTACTACTGACAGAGGCCAGGGCTAAAGATGTGCATTGAAAACAAAAATGAAGCTTGCATCATTGTGCATCCATCCCCTCAGCTACCTCCCAGACTGTCAATATGCTTTTTATCAGTGTTCATGATGAGCTTTTCCATTACAGAATTTGTGAAGTGATTGGGCACTGAACACTCAGCATGGCACACCTCGTTTTGGTGACAGTGAGGAGTGTGTCATTGCCACAGAATAGCTACTGTAGTCCCTCTGGCCCTGCCTGTTAAAAGCACTCAGACATGTGGCTCTGAGTTCAGGTGCCACATTACTGATTCTCCTGCTTTCCAAACACTACAAATACCCATATTCTGTCAGCACCAATTTCTGACTGCAGAAATACCCAAGCCTGAATGTGTTGCTTGTTGAAGCCCTTTTACACATCCAAATTCTTTGGGGATTTCCCACCATGACAGCTATGCCTCTTTGTTGTGCATGTTCTGACAGTAGCCAGTGAACACAGTACGCATCTGGGAGAAGAGAGGGTGTTTCCCCCTTGCCTCCCTCTCAAATCACCAGCTCTTAAATAACTACAGCATTTAGCTAAATCGAGGGAGATCTAAGCTAAAATCCCTTTTCTACCAGCTCTTTCAGAAAGGAACATCAAACTATTCTCTGGTTTAAGAGAGAATTGCCTCTCCCTCCTGTCTTCGTCAAGTCTATGGTGAACCACAACTAAATTCTTTGCTGAATATTTTTTGGTTTGTAGCCATTTTTTAGATACAAGTCAGAACATGGGCAGGGATTGAGGTCTCCTAGCTGAATGTCCTATAAGTGAGGCTATGGGCTCATTGTCCTTTAATGCAAATAATTAACTGTACTGAGGATCTACCATCAGACCCTACCATGAGCATCTCAGACATGCAAGCAGCCACGAGGGACAGAATTATTCACCATAGCCCAAGAACAACGAGATGGCATTTTTCAATTTAATAATAAGAAAAAAAAAACATGGAGGACTACACTTAACTGTAATTACAGTTTTTTTCTGAATCATTTCAAAGCAGGCCTGCCACACAGAATAAAGTTCACTTGGTAGAACAGAATTATAAAATTTATCTTTTCCTTAGTTCTATTATTTCATGATGTCTCTAAGAATGGGTGGAAAGTTTTCCATCTGCCTAGCAGGAATGTTGGGAAACTGATCCACAGAAAATGGAAAAAATCAAAACTATTCGTGAGTTCAGAAGTGCACCAACTTGCAGCTCAAACATTCACATCCACTTGACATTTTAGGAGAAATCTTCTAGCAGGCATAGAGGGAAGCATGAACTGTACTGAAATTGTCTTCATAAAATGTCATTAGTTTATCCCTACTTACTATGTGTAATTCTTTTCATATAGTCTCACCACAGGATGAATGAATACCTGGACCATTCTCTCTTCAAGGCAAAGAATAAGAAAAACCAACAGTTAGGATATGTCTGTCATACCAGTTTAGGCTCATTTCATCAGGGTGCAAAAGGTAATGCCTAGCTCTGCAGCAAAATACTTGCTGCTCTGTCACGCGAGTGAAACTAATTAGGAGATAGAGTTACACACACATAAAGCCAATAACCATGCCAAAGCTTTGATGCATTATATAAAAACTCTGTATCGGTTTTCACTCCCCTTCAGTTCTGCCTCACTTAAAATATTCCCCACTCAAATCTGTTATTTCCAATCCAATCCAACACAAATTCTTTGCAATATAAGCAAGCACAGAGCACAGTCCTCTCCAAAACCAGATGATATTTAAATTATCTCCATCTATTTGCTCTTTTAAAGCAGCATGACAGCAGGGATAGCTGAGCTCCATCTTGATGGTATAATAAACTTGAACTTAGTGATATGTTCAGGGGATTGATTTATGCTGTTGACAGATTCTAGGCTTCAAGGATGAATGTGTTAGAGGGAATGTAAATGCAAATGGCCACATGGCTTCCTGAAGACATGAGTGCTCCTATGGTCTTATACTAATCATTTCCACATTAAGCTCCTATTTTTCTCTGTGATAAGCTCCCTGGTTTTCACAGGAAGGTTATGACCATCCAAATGGAGTGCATCTACTCAACAGATCAAAGGTTTTTGGAATAATAAGCGCTAATTCTAAAAGCAAACAAAACAAACAACAAAGAAATAATTTCACTTTCAGAAATATCCCTTGAAGGTATCTTCTAACACATGTTAGATCACAACCCTTACAAAATGAAAACTGACATAGTGTAAAAATCAGTATAAGAAATGTCAGTCTGTATTTCCTGTCTTGATACAGAAAAAAATATTCTCTTTTTTCACCATCTCCAAAACACCCCAATCAGAAGCACACATCTCTGATGCCAGCCTAAATTTTTGCCAAAAAATGTAGCATTGGTTTCCCCCCTGCCCCTCTTTCAACAGCCCTTGTCTCTCTCTCTTTCTTGAGAATGACGGAGAAGAGCCAGAGAGTGGGTATTTTGCTGCTGGCTTACAATGAGACAAAAAAGTCCCAGAGATGTTGTTACCTTTCTCCAGAAGTCTTGCCTTGCTTAAAACAAAACATAGATTTTGAGTTATAGAAAACCTGTTAAAACAAGTAGGAAGAGGGGAAATCCTCATGCCTTAGCATTGTAATTGCCCATTAAAATATGACTCAGTTCTTAACAAGATAACACAGCTATAGCCCTGCTGACAGCACGGTAGGCAATATTTGGCTCCTTGAGCTTCCCAGAAGAGCCTAACCACCCACTTCACAGAGTGTTGCATGCCACAGCACACAAATCCTTCCCAAAGCCTGTCTCATGCAAGTAGGCGTTAGTCTGCTTGGCCTTTTGAGGAAGGAAATGACCTTGCTTATCGAGGACAAGGTCACAGACACAGCAGCAGCTGCAGTCCTGCAGAGGAAGTACTGAGTACGCGGCTAATGTTACCTTTTCTCTTCTTGATTCTTGCACTAAAGGAAACAGAAGGCACACAAATTTAGAGCAATATCTTGGCCTGCAGCAAAGTAATTCTTACAGTTCAGGCCTCTGCCACAGCTCCAGACAACTTAAACAAATTATAAACACAAGAGGGTTGACCTTTCTTGTAACTAGGGTACAGTATTGTGAGGGGGAAAAAAAACCCCAGAAGAACAGACAGAGCTATCCATCTGACTCCAGCTTGGTAAGCAACAAATATGCATACCTGCTAGCTGATACTAACCAGCAAAAGGTTCTCACAGTTTCCAACATAAATGTATTTCCTTGTCTCTTTGTATTCAGGCAGCCTTGCCTCTAGCCCCATCCTCTTCCCTTGTACCCTGCAGGGAGCAAACACAAATGCAAGACTTTTTCCAGTTTCTCTTGATTGCAGAATCAAGTCAAATCAGCAAGATGAGTAAAATACTTCAGATTTTATTTAGCTCTAGTGTTTCTTCTTCTAACTCCAACAGCCTGATCAAGACTCAAAACTGTGTCTTCAGCTGTTGTCACTTTGCAAAGTATCTCAAGGTGGTGAATGTTTTGTATTAAGACACTTTGCCTGGTCTAATAAGTATTTGGCTGGAAAAAAGAATCCTTTTCTAGCATATTGCATTTAGCTTAAATTACATTCCTCTTAATTCTTTTCACTCCATTTTAGCATAATGGTGGAAAAGGCTATAAAGCACCTCTTAGTATTTCAACTTCTCACCATTCTTGCTGTAAATATCCACACAGACAACCTGGACCCCAGCCACTGAATACTGTGTTTTTTAAAATACCATAAATGCTCACAGAAGCTGCATACGGTCCTAAAGGAAGAAATCAGTTGAATGCCCATGCCTACAGGGCAATCACTTTCTGAAACCTTTTCATTTTATTTACGGCAATATCATCCAGCTTCAGCAATTAATTACCTTGCCCAGTATGATGCAGTTGCTGTGATTTAACAACTGTTCATTGGTATTCTGGTCACAGGCTAGAAACCGAAACAAGTACCCTGCGAGAGACCAAGATTCCTGACCTTAACTGTAGGTGGCATTCTTCATCTGTTCATCTGAGTTACTGCTCAAGAAACAGCGACAAATGAGCAGCAATTTCCATGTACTTTTGATTAATGTTATCAGCCCTCTCCTAACTTTAATGAAATTACACTTTTAGTTGGAAGGAATGCAGGTTCATAAAATCTAAAATTGTATAACTGTGTTACCTGGAAAGATTAAAACAATTTTCTGCTGTTCTTGCCCTAAAAGCTGAGGAAATTACATCTGTTTTAGTGATCTGGAGTGTTTCCAAAGAAATTCTTCCATCATGTGCTATGAAGATGAAAAAAAAGCTATAATACCCAAAGGTTTATCCATGATATCGAGACCATTTTCAATTACATTGCAGCAATAGTGAGTAAATCCAACCATATTTTAAATTATCAGAGTTATCTCTAGAGAAATCTCAAACAATTTCCCCTAGTTAGAAGGGGTTTGGCACGCCCAGAATTTTTCGTGTGTACTTGGTTATCTGAAACAACTCTGCACTCTTACAGCAGCTTTAGAAAGGTTACAATGAAAAGAAAGAAAAAAAAAATAAATAAAAAGGGGAGGGAGGGGAGATTTTGTTCTTCAGTTTAGTGAAAAATGTTGTGGGCTTGAAAAATAGAACTAATCATGCTCAGCTATAGCCAGATGGAACTACAAGCAAGTTATCTTTGACTATCCCATGCAGTTCTGAGTATATTTTGCTCTCTAAGTTTTGCCAGCCCAGATCCTCCTTCTAGTTTAATGCCATCAGTGGTATCAGTTTAAATGCATCCTTCATGATGCAGGCAAACATCCACAGAGGAGTAGACTAAGGACACAGGGTTCATCCACACTTGTGACCTGAGAGGGTAGGCAGCTTCTAATCCTGCAAATAAATCTTCCAAATAGAAATGCAATTCAATTAAATTATTCATTTCCCTTCTTTGCTTAATCAAAGATTAAACTAAAGAAATACGTACTTGTGCTAGATAACTGAAAACAGATGGCTAAGATTTGTTTTGTTCGTCAGAGAAATTGGTGGGTCAAAGAGGATTCCCTCAAATAGTAGGCTTTCTTTTTTAAAGGAAAAGTTAGTTAATGGGTGACTGATTTTCTTTTAATATTTTTATTTCTGTCACGACAATGAGGTGCAGTCAAAATTGTTAAGTGAGCTGTTTATCCACGTGGCTGAGAGGATTAAAGGAAATATTTCACAGGGATGTATTCATTTTTCCACATTTTTTCTGTGTGAAATTTATTATCAAAGATATTAATTTCATACTTCTACATGACCAAGTTAAACCGAAATATTTTAGTCTTTTCCAAGGCAGAACACTCAGATAAAGGCTACATCAAATATTCTGGAAAGTTTAAACTTTTCAATGGCAGTTTGAGGCCCAGTGCAAACAAAACTGAATTCAGATGCAGAAATTATGGGTTTTTTTACCAGTTCTAAATATTCGTCATTTCTATTTCTACAGCACTTATCAGCAACAAACCAGAAAGAATATAAACTCTTCAGTGCTTACAAAAGTTTCGCTGAATGGAAGTGTTAAAGTGCCATGGAAGTGCTGTTATACCTACTTTGTAGCAAAACAAGTAATCAGAAGATAAAAATGATTTGGCAAAACCCTTTCCAGGAGTTTACCTGGATTGTACTTTATTTTGTGTGGATTTTCTGAAGATGGTGAAGGAAGACTAAGTGAACTCTGCTTATGTCTTTCCCCTCTTTCCCATCATCACTGCTTGGGTCAATGTGTCTTCATTGATAAGTGATGGAGAAGATAGAATGAGTCTTGTCTTTCCTATTCAGTGTTGCTGGGTTCAGTCTTAGCTGATATGAGCAGAAATACAGATCAGTCACCATGAGAAAACTTTGAAAGCTATGAAAATCCTGTATTATGCTGGATAATACACTGAGATAATTTTGTTTTTCCTAATAGAGAATAAATGAAAATGTACTATTGTGCTTATTTATGACTTATTGTTATTAAACATGCACAGAATGATATATTAGAAAGGGCCAGATGGTTCTCAAATGCACCCAGACAAAAATTACTTGAGATTCCTTTGAGTAAAAGATCAAAAAGTTCATCTTGGACTGTAATGGGCAGAAGTGCATATGTGCTGTTTTGGGCTTTTCACTACAAGAAAGACAGCGAGGCATTGGAGGGTGTCCAGAAAATGGCAATGAGACTGGTAAGGGGTTTGGAGAATAAGTCTTATGAGGAGCAGCTGAGGGAACTGGGGTTGTTTAGTCTGAGGAAGAGGAGAATCAAAGGAGACCTTATCTCTCTACAACTACTTTAAAGTAGGTTGCAGCGAAGTGGGGATTTGTCTTTTCTCCCAGGTTACCAGTGAAAGAACAAGAGGAAATGACGTCAGGTTGCACCAGGGGAGGTTTAAATGAGATATTAGGAAATATGTCTTCACAAAAAGAGTGGTTAGGCATTGGCACAGGCTGCCCAGGCAACTGGTGGAGTCACCATCCCTGGAGGTGTTTAAAAAAATATATGGATGTGGTACTCAGGCACATGGTTAAGTGACATGGTGGTGATAGGTTGACAGTTGGACTTGATCTTAGAGGTCTTTTCCAACCTTAATAATTCTCTGATTCTGCCAGATGAGACGACATGGGAATGGATGAGATGTCATGAATCCCCTAGAGCAGCCCAAGTACTGCATCAGGGCAGCTGCACTCCATCTTCTGTGCCATAGCATCTGATTCTCACAGGAGGCTGAAGGAATTAGCCTCACAAATCCCTTCTCACTGGTTTAATAAAGAGATTTGGCTAAACCAAAGATCACCATGTAATTTGGAGATAAATATTCAGAGGATAAATTCTCCTAACATTATGAGTTTAATAATCAGAAGATTCAGGTGACCCAAGTGGGCCACATCTTTGCAAACCCTGCAGTGATTTTTCTAAATCAAATTTGTTCAGTACTTTGCAAGAGAAAATGAAGTCCATGATTCTTCTTGCATCATGTGGGCAGTGCATAGGCATATTTTCACATACCATGAGAACTGATAGCACATTTTCCCACTCTGCTAGAAACTGAGTTAATACAGAATGACTAATGGATCTGCTTGGACGGTCAAAATGCTCATTGTAAACTTGATGCAGCATTTAGCCTAAGTACATCCTAGCAAAGGCTACAGTCCAAGGAACACAATTTCTTTTCCGTTGATTAATAAAGGCTTGGAAATCTTGCTTAAGAGCATTCAAGGTCAAGAAAAAGATGCAGTACTTAGGAATTAGAAGTGGTTCACTCTGAGGCATTAAGCAGTTCTTTAGCTCACCCTACATTGGTCAATAATTTACTTTAAAATCTTCCATGTAGCTTCATCTACCCTTCCCTTTTCTCTCTGCAATGTTTTATTTTCTTTTGTTTCCCCAACAGCATGGACAATGCAGACCCTAGGGCTGCCCACTCAGTCTTCATGCTATGGGAAGTGGGAGTTACGGCAGAGCTGTTGGAGGGAAGCATGTGCTTCATTATTCTATAAAGTGTCTGCTTCATGGGACATATTGTGCAGACCCCTGACAGAGATTGTTGGCAACAACCCAAACTTATTCGCCTTTTATCTATGGTTTCTTGAGTTTGGAATTTACCAGCAGACAGTGCAAGTTGAATTCACAAGGTTGCTAAAAAACATGAACAAAGGTTGAGTTTTGTAGGAACAAGGCTGGGTTTTGTAGGAGTGACATGCAGCATCAGCAAACATTTTCCTTACAGCCTTCTCAGCAATTTATTTCCAAAATAAACTGCAGTGATTGTGTCAGTAGTTAAACAATTATTCCCCTGCCTCACCAGTGCTAATAAACTTTCTAATACACAAGAAACAGAGGGTGATCATGCAAAACTACTCTGTGTTTTCTGTCATAACACTGCTGAATAACAGAAAAGTGAAAGAAAATATTTATGAAGAAAGATTACCAAAACAATGGCCATCACTCAGGAGGAATCCACTAGATACAGGAGACAAAAGGAGGAGTGAGGAGCAGTGCCTAGTGCTTGCTCCATAGTTAATTCCTATGATCTGACTTCTACAGGCATAAAACATCTTGCATGTTATTTGGCAATACTATACCTGAACAATGTACATTGAACAAAATGCTGCTGGTGTGGTCTCAGTGCACGTGGAGGGTTGCTCAGTAAAGCAAGAGATCTGTCTGCCTTGGGGCCCCTCCACAGTCCCCTGTGGGACACTGGCATAAAACCCACAGGCTCCCCTATTGGTGCTCATTAAGCTGTTCAAATAGGGTATCTTTCAAATGTGACAATTAAACTTTAAAATGCAGAAAACCTACAACATATCACATTTTATGCTCATATCTCTCCACAGCTAAGGATAATCTCATAGCTGCACCCTCAGCAGTTGGAATCAGCACTAGCTGCATGACCTATTTCCCTAGCATCCATCCACACGTGGTTAGAAAAACTCTCTGTCATCAAGCTTCCCCCTGGATTTTAACAGTTTATCATAAAATACCAGAGTGTGAAAATCATCGGGAAATGCGAGGAATTTAAGTGGATCTTTCTCAGATCAGTTAGAAATGGCATGGTTACTGAAGGTGGTGGACTACAAGGAAAACCTGACTGCTGGGAGTGGACTAGCTGGGAGTGAACTTAGTACTTTCTGAAGCCTTTCTGGCTCTGTCACTATCCTTTGGTTTAGTGCCTTTTGCCCCTTGCTAGGACAGGAGGCAGAGTAGTTAACAAGTGGTCCTTACAGTTCATAGACTCTGCATAGGGTCCACAGCATATGCCTGGGATACCACATACCTGTTTTTCCTGGGGCTGACTTTATTTGATGCTGACATCAGTCCATTTGCCCTCACTTTGATGTGTCAGTGAGATCACGTCTTTAGAGCTAAAGAAGATTCAGGTTAAGATAGTCCTCAATGAATCTTCCTGAGGCTGGCATGTGCTCAATGCTGACAGTCAGTCCAGTGGTGCCCATGAGACAGTACATGCCTACCAGTACAGCTGGGACAAGACTAAGTAAGTACAAAGTTGCTTTAGGTTTAGAATATCACTGAGCTTGGATAAAAGTCACATTTCTTTTCCCTTTCTGAAGAATTGCTATGCTCCTCTACACCCTTAAGACACTTAGAACTATAAATATTTGGGGAGAAAAAGATGAAATACTTTTATATCATCTTTTCACTGATATAAAGAAAACCTTATATGTCATGGCTTTGCCTTGAATATTCATCCTTTGATGTAGGAAAGAAATGTAACATCATGCTTGAAATCTTTTCATGGATGAATGTAATATATACTGAATTTGTGTCAGGAACAAACACTTCTCCCCTTCTTTCTTGTCTCACCAATTAATTTTGCAATGAATGACAACATTGTCCTTATTAAAATTTCAGAGGTTTTGGCACATAATTTTTACAACTAAAAGTGCAATTTAAAATAAATATATCTTGACCTGATCACTGTCTCCTCTATATCTGAAAAGGTAGTCTGTGACAATACTCACTGAACCAAAAATATGTAGCATCTGGAAACTAGTCCAGACTAGGAAAGATGTAGATACACTATGTATACAGGTAGTAACAGGCACAGTCTGAAAATCCCTTGGGGTCTCCTGTGGCCCCTGGTGCCATAACTGTGCCGACAGCAGAGGGAGCATTAAACTCATTGCCCATGGTAAAGTGTGGGGAGTGATACCCATGTTCCTATAATCCTTGGATGGGTAGGATGAGCTCATTAGCCTTCTGGCAGTCATCCTAGGAGAAGGACAACTCTGATTCCAAACCCAGGCAGATGGAGCTCGTTTAGCCCTGTAAGGCCTTCCATCTAAGAGAAGGACACTCTAATAAAACCTCCATCCTAAGGACCTCGCTGCCAGCATCCCAGCTTGCTAGGCCCTGGCAGATGAACCTTAGGACTAAAGGGTGGGTCCAGCTCTGCGCATGCTGTGTCTCACCTAAAAAAAAATCCCTTGCACAGGCTCGAGGGTGCTATCTGCTATCCTCTTTATCAGCGCGCTTGGAAGAGGCGCTGATGAGGAAGCGTGGATGGAGCCCTCCCTGGATCTTCGTTCGCGAAGCCTAGCCACGACGACGACAGGTAGTAAGCAGGATTCTCTGTAATAACTTTTCAAGGTTCACATACTGCTCAGTATTTTCTTACTCAAGAAGCAATGTTCAGTTGTCTCAGCTCTTGTAATGAGGTAGAAAATTTCTTTTGACATCTATGAACGCATTTCCAACTCAGATTTCCCTGAAGTCTGTCTTGACTCCACACATAAGACTAACTTCCTGTGTTACAAGAAAAGTAATTATTTTCTGTTAAATGTATAAAGGCAGTTTTAAAAAATTAAAAGGTTTTATTAAGTAGCAGAAAATAATCAAGAAAAAGCAGATAGCAGTATGAGTTTCAACTAGTCACTTCATGGAAATAAAGATCATCTAATGATAAAAGTGTTATGCAAGCACTGGACATTAACTCCTTTTTAAAGCAGAAAACTAGGTGCTGGGGTATACTGTAGTTCTGATTTGAGTAGACATCAGTGATTTTTATGATGGACAAGACAAACTGAAAATCTGCCTTAGGAGAGCACTGGCCAGCATGTTACTAAATAAAAATACTGTCAAAGTGTTTCCTAGAATGGTAGAATTATTTCTTCTTTTTTCTATATCATGGAATCATAGAACAACCCAAGTTGGAAGGGACCCACAAGGATCATCAAGTCCAACTCCCATTAGGCACAGGACAAAACCCCAAGATCACACAAGTCTTCTCCAGACTGAACAGGCCAAGTGATTTCAGCCTTTCTTCGTATTTCAGCCTTACCTTCTAGAGCCTTGTCCCACGGGACTTTATCAAGCAGATCCCTGAGAAGGCCAAAGTTGGCTTTTCTTCATATGACTTCCCCTCCAAGCCCTTAACCATCTTTGTTGCCCTCCTCTGGACACTCTCCAGCAACTTCATGTTCTTCTTGTATTGTGGGGCCCAGAACTGCATGCAATACTCCAGGTGCCACACCAGTGCCAGGACAAGTTCCTCGTCTGATTCACAGCTGAAAATGTTTTCAAGGGACTTTTTTAATTTCCTGTGTTGCTTCTATTCAACTATTGCTGATGCAATTTTTTTTTAGATGAATACAGGTACAACAAATATCTTCCTCACTGGCATTCACAAAATTCAACAAATTTCTTTCGATAGTGATTTTATTCTCTAGTACACTGCATATTCTAGAAAGCATCAGTAATGAGTTCACAGGGGGGTTAAAGAATTAGTGCACAGATATTTTAAATCAATGTTCACTTTTGAAATCTCACTAATAATCTGTGAGGATTTTTTTAATTCCTGAGAAAATCTTTTGTGTTCATTTCATTTCTCATTTTGATTATCTCCTACACTGATAATTACTGAGCACTTTTCACTTGTGAGTAGTGGAAAATGGAGCCACAGGTGGAGAAAGTTAGTCTCCTTGTCTTCTTCTCCCGCCCCCCTTTTTTTTTTTGTCTGGGAGTGTTTGTATTTTGATCACAGATTTAAATAATTATTGCATAAAATGAATTTTAAATGGTTATGAGAAGTACTACAAAGGATAAAGGATCAAAATTTTGCATTTTCAATCAAGTGCAAACCATACTATGCCATTTGCTGATAAGAAACAAGTCCATCACATCACAGAGAAAAACCAGACAGTTTACACAGTTTGAACCAAATCAGTATTGAAATGACTGGAAGAGTTATTAATGGCATAGTTAACCAGTGATCACTGAACTGTAGATTCAGGATCAATACTGATAATACCACAGATATAGCCCTGTACTGGTCATTTATGAAATGTTAATAAACATATGAAAATTTCTACTTACTGCTGTTTCCACCCCAAGGTCTCACCACTAGTTGCAAATCTTCATGCTTCTTTTCTTCCATCTCCTCCAAAACTCATAATAACCGTCAGTAATCAAGAACTCTGAAATATCTAGGTTCCTCCTTGCAAGCCAAGAAAATTAATTAAGTTGTTATAATTTATTTACTCAGCTGTCACTAAAATGAAAAGTGACAAGAATTTAAATTCAAATTTAAGACTCTGAACACAAGCCCCTGTAATTTTACCACAAGGAGCTATTCCATTTGGTCACTGACATAAAGAGGATAAGGAGAATAAAGCAAACTTATTGAATGTGTGCTAGATTATACTGAAACAAAGGTATTCAACAGGTTAATTTAAACTTGTTGATTAATTTGACTTTATCTAAATAATTATTCAGTCTTCAGTCTCTTCATTGCAATAGCAGTTTGGCAGCTTTTACTAGAAGCTTTACAAACTATTTAAAATTATCTACAATTATTCCACGGGGTCTTATTTTTATTTTTCAGAATGTAGTGTGAAAATTTGATTAGAAACAAGCCAGTTCACAAAGTTTTAATACATACACAAAGTTAATCTGTAATGAGGAAATATGAAAAAACCCCAGCTTCTCACACAGCCTGGAAGCTAGTTTTTCAAACTCACCTGTGGCAAAAAAAGGCATTCCCCAGGTTCCAAGCCTCAGCTTTTCAAGATTTCCAAGCACTCAACCTTAAAAAAAATATGCATAGAAAGTAAAGGCTCTCCACATCCTCAGTACCTGCTTCTGATTTTTTCAAAGTGGACACTNCAGGGGCCACAGGAGACCCCAAGTGATTTTCAGACTGTGCCTGCAAAGCGGACACTTAAATGCTGTGAAGATTAGCATACGCAGTTGTTGATTAATTAACACCGTGGTCCAAATACCATGCACGAGACTGTGCATTTCCACAAATGGCGTGCATCTGTCTGGAGCCAGATTTTGGAGCTGACAAATATGTAGTTCTTTATTTTGCAATCTAAAATTAAAAACTTTTTCTTTTCTTCTGCTATTTCTGTCAATTATAATGCGCTTCAAAAAAAATTTAATCTCCACAGAGTAGTTCTACAACATTTGTTTTGCCATCAGCTAGAACATTACAGAAAAACACTCTACCTTTTTCTACATCGGACTATTGATCTAGCAGAATTACCTTTGCAGGTTTAGAGATATACATGTAATATAATATTTCAAGTCTTTGTTCAGAGCTCGACTAAATCTATATAAGAATTGCCAACTGGAAAAATACTGGTAGGACAACAGATTTGCCAAGGGCTGCAATGCACCATGCAGCCATAAAACCCCCAGGAGCATGTTTTAACCACTCTTTCTGGAATAATTTGTCCTTGTGTGTAGTTGCAAGTCTTATTCAACATAGAGCTAGTTTAACAACAGCTTTTACTGACACTCCTCAGGAGCAGTAAGTGACATTTTAAGGTAGATCATGACTGTGGGCAAAATCCTGACCTCAGTTTCTCTCTGGAACACCATTGACTCCAGTGGACAAAGGACAGAAGATGGTTTGAATCTAATTGCTATTTTTGGGAAAAATTTGTATTTCAGAATTACTAATCAACGAAGTAGATTGACAGTTTTGCTTTAATTGCTGGTGTCAACAAGCATCAGGCAGCATTTTAAATTTCAAAGGAAAGTTGAAGCCAATCAAAGTCACTACTACCTGACACTAACTTGCAGAGAAAACTGTTTCCACAGTCTTATGTACTCAACTACCATTAGGGTAGATATTTTCCTTTGTGTGCATTTGCAGCTCATATCTTTACGAATGCTCATGCAATAGTGAATTGAACCTTGACTCATTGAATTGAACTGTAAACCGCAAACTTCCCTGGAACAGGATGTCTATTAATACACCAATCCATCTTAGACAGTTTATGAATGGCTGTCATGGCACAATAAAGTTACTTTGAATAAAATCCAATTAACTTCTAAACACCACTCCAGCAGAAACTAGCCACGAAGTCTACATAATAGTAAAGCAAACAAACAGGGAAGGAGCTTAGGCTATCAGAGTTAGCCATGCCACATATTTTTCCTCCCTATCAGGACTGTGGACCCATAAAAAGAAAGAAAATATGATTGATGTCCCTCTGTAGCCCACTAGTCATTGGGTACCAGATTGTCCTTTTGTGCCTGCTGTTTGCTAGCACAGGCTGGAGCTGGAGTCTGGATTATCTCAGCTATGCTGAAAGAAAAACAACTATCTCACTGTTTTGCTGCTTATAAGAGTGATCTCCCTCCTGGAAGAAGACACTGGCAGTTTCTTTGGCTGAAAGACACATGGCAGCAATTTTCTTCAAGTACTCCAGACATCACAGTGACACCTACAGACCTACCAGTCTTCAGTGCTGATACTCCAAACAGACTTTTCTAAGGGTGTAGAATGAGAGACAGGGAAGAAGTGTCCATACTGATCCAGCACAAAGCAACTCTTCTGAGCTCTGATACAACCATAGGCAACAGGCAAGAGATTTTCTTGGTTAGAGAAAGAAGATAGCCAGAGGACCAAGAAAAATTAAAATCAATTACTCATAAACCTGAAATCAGTCATGTATAGAATGAGATGGTCATGGGAAAAGTTACCTTTTACTGTACCCTTGCAATGCATTTTGACCAAATTCTTGTTTTAGAAGTCCTGTCAGACTGTTTCTGAAGTAGGCATGACACGAAGAGAGTGCTGGCTCCCACCCTCATGTACTCAACTTGGCTAATTGAGTGATGTCAGAAACACCCAAGGAGTGCTGATGCCTTTACATTTTCTCCTGGTTTGAGTTAGAACAGAGCTAATTCTGTTCAGTGATTTTAATTTTCAGCTAAAGCTCTTCTCAGTAACTGTGCTTTCTGAAGTTAACAGCATGTTTTTGCAGATGCTGCCTGCTTCTAGCAAAGATAAGGCCTAATGTTTAGATTTAATACCAAGGATTGGTATGCAGACCAAGATCACTGCTAAATCTTACGTACCATGATGGGAGGTGCAAAATAAAATGTTGCACCTGCAGGGATGAGTGGACAGTTCAGATGACCCTAAAGTGACCAACTAGGTATTCCATTCCATATATGTCATACTCAATATAAAGCTGAGGGATCACAAGGCTCAGTCCCTTCTTCTTGCTCATCTTCAGTGGTTGGCATCTAAGGAGGAATTTGTTCTCCCTTCAATCCTGATCCAACAGTTCCTGAATCGAGTTTCAGTATCCAACCCCCTGAGTCTGGTTCCCAAGTGCTGCTGAGTCCTTCTGCACAGTATCAGTGGTGATGGTGACATAGTTGCCTTCGAGGATGGGATTTGGATTCGGTATTGGTTTTGTATATATTTGTATATTGTATATGTACATATATATCACTTTATTATTATTTTCATTAAAGTAGTTTTAGTTTTCTTTTCTAATCCACAAATATCTCTCTCTCTTATTCCCTTTCCCTTCCTGGGTGGGGGAAATAATGTTGGGGAGGGGTTAATAGAGAGCCTCTGTCACTGGATTAGTGGTTGGCCCAGCCCTGACACTTGACACACTTGAACACACACCTTTGCCCATCACAACACCCAGCAGTGCTTTACTTTTGGGAACATTGTCAAGCCAGGAGAGAGAAGGTAGAATGTTTCCAGCCTCAGTTACTTTCCGAGTGACCACTGCTGGTTACTGGTGACTTTGGGCCATACCAAACCAACATATACTTTCAGATGGAGTCATTTTAGCCTTAGCTGCAAGGCAACAGGTTAACAAGGGGCATATGAGGAACAGTGACAGGAATTCTTCAGAAAGAGCCTTACTTAGAAAAAAACACTTTTTTTCACTTTTTTTTTTTTTTTGCAACTTATTGTAAGCGCTGAAATTCTGTACTATAAGCATCGGTAATTGCAAAGCAAGCATGCCATGTAATCATGCTGTATAGTTCTGTTTCCTCCATTAATCTCAAAGTATTTTACAAAGGAAGAGAAATATTGTCATTCCTACTTAAAATGGATGGTTCCTATTCCACAAGGGTAGTTTCCATACCACGTGGTCCCCTTAGATACAAGTAATGCTTCCTCAGGGCAGCTCTAGCTATAAAGAGAATCATCCCAGTGATTCATTTATACCAATACAAACAAGAGCAACAAACATATGGCTTGAAACATTTTATTTCAAAGTCTATATCTCTAGAGGACATATGAAGATTAGAGAAGACTTTCTCACAGATACATAAGCCCAAACACCTGTATGCTCCTTTGGGTTTATTGTATATAATGATTTTTTTCTTTCCATTCTGCTTTACCAGCACATCTTCCTAACAACTGGAGATGGTTAGAAAACATCAGGAAAATGGGGGTAGGAAGAAGATAGGGGAAAAAGAGAATATTTACATGCTGCTTTAAATNTGTTTTTCTAAAAAAACATGGGAATCTAAAAGTAAAAATCTTTACATTTCCAAATGCCAAAATTCAGTGGCATTAAGTCAAACCAGATGTTTCATTCTGGTTTTACATTTTAAAAATGGGTGGAAGTTTGAATGTTGTCATTTCATTAAAAAAAATTCTGTTTTTAAGAAGTGCTATAAAGAACTGAGTTTTCCTTTTACTTCACAGAATCACAGAATCGATCGGGCTGGAAAGACCTCCGAGATCATCAAGTCCAACCCTCCGTCAACCCTAATCCATTTACTAGATCATGGCAC
>VWZO01015949.1:193089-230436 GCA_013396975.1 Bucco capensis | reverse complement strand
GGCTACCAGCTTATCCAAGAGTATATTATGGGAGACAGTGTCAAAGGCCTTGCTGAAGTCCAAATAGACCACAGACACTTGAGTTTTTCTGAAAAAGGTTTCCCCAGGGAAGTTTTAACAGGAAAAAAGAAGGGGTGTTCTGACCTCCTCTACCTCCAAGCTTGACTTTACTCTGAAATCAAATCAGCTCACTTCATGGTCTTTACTACATTATACTCAAAAAGAGATCACCAAAGAAGGTGCTAGCATATTCCCCATTGGACATTATATGATGATATAATGAATTATGAGTATTGTAGACACTACCTTTTACCACTTATAATTTATAAGGGAACAGGAGGCTATAAAACTGAAGAAGAGGAGAGTTTATTTTTCATCTTGCAATGTAGAAATGGTATCTTTTCCAAACTGAGACTAAATAGCACAGTAGAGCCCACAGTCACATTTTTTAAAGTCAGCCCCCAACCTCCACATGCAGAAAAAATATGCATAAGTGAGTAGCATTTCTTCATTAAAATGTTTTTCCATAACCCTTGAAACAGAGATAAGTGTATGAGAGCTCTTTGGCAGAGAGCAGAGTGAAGCAGGAACACTGTAGTACAGCAAGACATCACTTCTTTTCACTATTTAATCTGCACACTCAGATCCCCCTTTAAAATACAATGCAAGAAGATACATCAATTATGTTGTGTTCCTCCATAGCTGGGCTGAGTCTGTGATTTCACAGGCGAGAAGAAAGCCCATAGCTTTCTGACAGGGTGATATTTGCTCCCTTCACCCGGACCTCAGCCACACACCATCTGCAGAGTTGGGGCAACATTTTACTCTTCCACGAATTGCCAAGAATCAGACATCAGTGTCTGGTGGGGTTAATTTACCCAGAACAACACTTCCTGGGGGTGATGAGGTGCTCTGGGAGTGAGTGACCTGTAAAACCTAGCTGCTCCAGGGAGCCCACGCTTGGTTTTTGATGCTGGAGAAGCAGCAATGTGTCACTTATGGTGGGGAAGCATGTGCAGGAGCTCCCTGTGCTCTGGGTCAACTCCATCCTGGGCTGTCAGTGCAGAGGCCCATCGTAGAATGATGTTATATTAAATGTATTACCACCACTGTCCCTGTGCTGGCTCTTGATTCAGCTTGCTGCTTACAGGACAAGTAAATATGTGAGTAAGGCTGCTTTTGTCTGAGGTGGGGCAAAGCACTTCTTTTAAAATATTTGAAGAGAAACAGCAGCTGTGGCTCAAATGCTCCTTCCTTTTGTTTCCATTGGGGTATTTTCTGTTATTATGCAGCTTTAAGAGTAATCAAAACCAAATGATTCTAAGCAGCAGCTAAATAAAGTTAAGGAAGAGGTCAATATAAACCACACGCAAATATACAGCAGAACATGCACAGTAGAGATTTAGTGTAAGGGGACAAGAAGAGTGAGACAGTGAGAAATAAGGAGACCACATATTTCTCTCAGTATTGCACAGAGGGTTGGTGAGAGTGGTACAGATTTTGTAAGTACAACTTGAATCTCATTCCATTTCTCTAGCTATGAAACTGTGTGTCATGCTCCCCTGTGCAGCTCTTCAGTGGCTCAGGAGTGAGTCTTCAGTTCACAAACAGAAAACCTCCAACCTAGGTTTTACTGTTTGGGTCAAACTTTCCCCTCCTTAAATGTGTGGTGTTCTGATCCATCAAGCACAGTATGTCCATATGACTGTGTGTTTCAGCACCAGAGTCTTATTTCAGTGCTTACTAATATTTACAGCACACCTTTTATGCTTGAAAATCACAAATTTGTTGTTACTCAGAATGGTTGGTTTTTCTCTCAGAGATCAGCACTTTGATTTTTTTTTTCTTTTCTCCTTGACATGTTTGAATCCTTCACTTTCTAAATGTATCCAATTTTCTCTTACATAATTTACAAAGAAAGTTAC
Source organism: Bucco capensis (assembly GCA_013396975.1). NCBI lineage: Eukaryota > Metazoa > Chordata > Aves > Piciformes > Bucconidae > Bucco > Bucco capensis. Next base: position 228,511 of record VWZO01015949.1, on the reverse strand, counting down.
TGAGTTACCACATTTCAACTCATGTACAAACTGGATTAAGAGATTCATGGGTTTTAAGGAAGAGAGTAGCTAGAGGGGTCTGACTGTTTGGCTGACAGTGCAGCTTCCCCAGATTTCTGGCTCAGGCTATGAATTGTTTGCAGAGCTAGACAACATCATTACAAACTATTAGCTGCCCAAGTATGAAGTAGATTATATCACTATGTTTCTCAAGAAATTATTACTTCTCAACAGTCCCTTTGTTCTTGCATTAGCCTCTGTTTGACTGTAATTGGATGATTGAAGTATTTGTTGCGGCATTTCATCACTGTTCAGTTGAACAAGTGCAGCCAGTGATTAATAGCATCTTCCCTGCGGGTCTTGGGTACCTGGTGATCTGCATCATGGCACTCAGTTCCCACCCTCTGCTACATTCAGAAAACATTGTGAAGAATGATGCCTTTGTAATGTTTCTCTGAGGGTTTTACAGCATGTTTGCTTGCAGTGTGTTTGCAGTAATCATGTCTATTATTCCTGTGCTGGTGGAACTTGTGAGCCTGGAGCTGTCTTGGCACCTGCAGTCAGACATTGTATAAATATAAATACATAGCAGATTTTTAGGCTGCTCAGGATTGTATTAGCTATTGCTTCCTGGCAATATCTTAGCAAGCAAGTTTATTGGCAGAAATACTCATTAGTTATAACAAGTCTGAAGTGGCTCTTACAGCAATCTATTCTAAATTGGTATCATGCAAAATCTCAGTAGGAGCCCAGTTCCCTGAGGTATAGACATCTGATGAAGGAATGTGTTGGAACACTCACATCCAGCAAACACACGCTCTGCTTCATGTTTTTGTATGACATTAAATACTTGCAGAGAATGGATATTTCACAGTCCCACTCCCGGTCTTAAAATGCCTTGTGTGCCCACTACAACACTCTTCCTAGTGGACTTTCCATCAGCCAAGTACCCAACAGGTGAAAATATCCTCCCCAAAACATCTAAGAGGGAGAAGGGATGCTGGTGTTTCTGCTGCTGGGTCTGTCCGAGGCAGAACTGGTGGATTGTAGCACCAACAACCAACCTCTCTTGGTTCCTGCTGGGGCAGCAGACAGTCTCCGCCACAGCCTGCTCCACATCTGGCTCATTGCTCCAGCTTTTGGCATTGAATCTGCATGGATATTTGCAGTCTGTTGAGTGGTTTGATGAGCATGTCAATATGGTGGTCAAGTACATTAGTTTTCATTTCATGTAGCATTGCCAAAGTATGTTTTTATTTAAAGAAGGCTGTTTTGAAACTCCCCTTCATTCTTCTGCGATGTCTCACAGATTACTGAAACTCATTTTTGGAAGGCTGAAGAGGTCTTTGCAGCTTAACCTGCATTCTTTCCAGGTTGCTCAGGGAATCTGCACACTCCTCCCCACCCTGAACTCAACCAAAGGCAGGTAGAATGGCTTTCAATGTTACACTTTACACATACAAAAAAATCCCAGCAATGCTCACGCTCTGCAATGTTTATAAACATAAATGTAAGACAGGCTTTCTTCCTGTTGGAAGTGGCTGGGTAGGATCCAAACAGCATAGTAGCTGTCCCACAACGGGAGAGTCTTCTACAAGTGAAGATAATACATAACAAGGAAGGAAAAAATAAATCTTTATGAATGAGCCTTTCTGTATACAAGAGTTAAAATCTGCTCTCTTTCTTCCTTTCTCCTGTCAAATTCCTCCCTGAAGGATGCTTCTGCAACAAATCCTTCCAAGGAATAACTCCTGCTCCCTTTCTACTCCCTTTCAACTCCTTTATTTTCCCTATATCAGTGGTTAGAACAAGGATTATCTGAAGGGAGAAACAGAATGAGTATTACAGGAAAGCTAAAGCCAATACACTGTGCCTCTCAATTAAACCTGGTTTGAATCTGTTCCTTCCTCTCTCTTTCTACACTAGTCTTTTTGAGGAGGAAAAAATCTCAGTAACTGCAGAGAGATTGAGAGTAGTGGCTCAATTAGCCCAGCAGTCATTACAGCAGAAGTGTCCCAATATTATATAAGTTTAGGCTAACCTCTGAGAGGGCTGTGTGCTTGTACAAACTGGGACACTTAAGGAAGTTAATCCTTATTTGTCTTTAAAGTGGATTGCTTAAAGTAAATTAAACTCCCACGTGGATGCTTTAGTCTTCCAAAAGGAATAAGCACTGGCAGACACAGTGGTGTTTAACAGCTCAACTCAATTGAATTAACTCATTTTGGAATTCACTCCTTTAACTAAATTCAAGCTCTCTTTCTAAATATATGATTTGTTGACAAGCCCTAAATGAATAGACCTTCAAACAAGGTTGTCATTTTTGCTAACCAAAAATAAGGAGAAATAATTCTGGGACACTAGTGTTGCTCAAAGGGAAGGAGCTGTAGAAGGAACTGTTACAAGAGAGTGTTTGGCTTTGTTTTAAATCACAAGCTTTTCTATGATATTTCATATCACTTTTCTATTCCTGCTTCAGGTTTCTAAGGAAGAGTTCAAGATGCAATTAAATGACTAGAATGTCTCCTGGTTCAGTAAGGAATCATCCAGTTTCTCTAGACCTCTAATGACTTGAAACTTACCAAAAGCAAGATCAAGCACATTCCCTTAGAGAAATATGTTACAAATGGAGCCTGCTTATCCTGAGGCTCCATCCCAAGTATTAAAAATTAACAGAAACTACTACATTCATTCTTACATGAAGAAACACAAGCACCTTTGGTTCAGTGAGCTGAACTGTCTGTGAGAGAGATTTCAGACCTGTTGGATGACTGGATAACTGCAACTTTTAGGAAAAAAAGAAAAATGAACTGACAACACGGGTTTACTAATGACTAAGGCATTCGTGGTACAGTTGTCTATGGCCTGACCCCTCAACTTGTGGTACTTTCAGGATACATGAATACATCAGTGCATAGCAACCTTCCAAAGTCTTGTTAAAAGGCAGATGCCAAGTAGAAATCTTCACTTTCTTGAATTGCTGTTTATTATCTGAGAAATTTTGGGCAGCTAAGATACTATTCTCCAAAATCCAACAAAGCATTTAAGCACCAAACTTAAGAGCTCTGCTGGATCTTTAAGCCAGTTATCATGTCCCATGTAAAAGCTACTTGGTGAGGAAGAGGAAAATAAAGTGCTTCCAGCCCACTAAATGTTAAAAGCACAGCTGCAGTGTTCCACTAAAAACATCCAGGAAATGTTAGCTCCCATATTGGTTACTGCTACTTCTAAAAAAAAGAAGCCCTGTCTTTTTTTTGACAGCAAGTTTATGGAGTAGATTTGAAGTCACAGTTATGGCCAGCGTCAAGTGGATTTCCAGTCTGGAAAGAGAGAAGGATAGCAGCAGACACTGTCCTTCAAAGTCCTAAGAAAATAAAACCCTGAGAGACTGTTCAAAGTCTTCTCCCTCAAGTCCTCAAGAGGAGGGAAGGTGGGCATTTGCAGTCACTACTTTCCACAGTTATGCAAGCTCCAATCCACAATGCCAGTCCAATTAAGCCAGTTTTCTGACTGGTGCACCAACATAGCAACAGCACTATAACTATGTCTCATTCAACACCCAAGCATGTCAGATGACTGGGTCATCAGTTTTGCTTAGTAACAAAAAGGTATATATGTGTACATTTACTGGAAGTGTAAGTACAGATCCATCGCGATCACAGATACATAAAGTTCATGAAACAGCTCTGCAGGATTCTGGAAATTATCTGTAAAGAGTCCAGCACTTTGAGATGTACACACCCATGATGATATGGGTGCAGCTGACCTTTGCTAAATGTCTGGCTGCTGCCTCAGCTTTCCCTCTCTAAAAATATAAGCCCTGGGGTTGCTGTGTCCTGAATTTCCTTCTCAAAGAAAGGAAGAGTCCAAGGACACAATTTAGGTCAAAGGTTTGGTTTTATCTACAGAGTTTCTATGGGTTACCCCTATGGTCTTCAGGGACTCCACAGAGGGCCTTCCTACCTGGAGGGCGATGAAGTGCTGACTATTATGAGGAGAGTTTTGCCTCATTGGTTGGGGTCTTTCTACAACCCATTCAGATCACTACTTTCTTTGGGCCCCATGTGGTTAGCTGTGTACTTTGCCCCTTCTCCGCTTCAAGGGTAACAGCTTATGAGCCAACATCACCTCATCCTCCTCCAGTTTCTACCTCAAGGACTACATTGATCAAAACACTGACCATTTCTCTGTTCCAGCTCTTAAATACACCACTTAATCTTTTTTTTTTTTTTTTGCAGGCTTTTGTCTGAGCATCTTACAGTTTTCCTGAGCTTCTCCTTGTGTGAAAAAATCTCTTTTAGAGTTTATGTTCCTTGCTGCCCTCCTGCTGCCAAAGCCCCTCTGCAATCCTGCCCAAGGCACTAGAGAGCTATTGCTCAGCTGCTGACCTCTCCAAAAACCTATCCCCAGGCTGCAGCACTGGCGACTCTCTGGGTTCCCATCATAGCACTTTTCTTGGAAGATTCCCTCCCCAGTGCAGCCTAGTATACACTGGCCTCATCTCACCACTGCACTCTGCATCCAGCCTACAAGCCTGCACTTTCTGCAGGCATGATCAGGGAGCAAAAAACACATTGACACTGTGTTAAGTCTGGGTCCAAGCCTCGGTTTCCATCCCAAGTCAGTGGTGTCCAGAGAGAAACCTGGTGGTCAAGTTGACAGCCCCAGTGCAGTGACAGTGAAACTGAACTGCTGAAGAGGGACGGGGTAGTCACACACAAGATAACATCTGCAGCAGGTAGATAACCTCAGGCTGATCTAAGAGACTAAGCAAGTTGGAATTACCCCTGCAGTCCAAGTTTGCATGAAACCTGCTTCTGATCTGAGCTAATAATGAAACAGAAATGGCTAGGTTGAAGCTCAACTCACTTTTAAGCATCAGAGCACTAAAATCCATGACCTTAGTCAATGTTGTAGCACTTGTAGAATAAAAATGAATTAATATTTCTCCCCCAAGACCATTACTTGGGTTGTCCCCAGCAGGAGGTAACTTAAGTGCCCATGCAGAGATGAGCAGCGTAGAGAACTCACTGTGACTCAGTAGGTATCTGTAAGATGGGAAAGTATTTGTTCTTGGTGGTATTGATTTCAGCATCTCACCTTACCCATTATTCCATGGCACCTTGACAAAATTCAGACTTACCTACACATCTAGCATTATGTACTTCAAAAACAGATGCATATGTCAAGATCAGCCTGAAAAAAAAAACTGTGATCTGAGAACTACATCTATTTTTCTTGCTTTCAACATAGCTTAGCTCCATTCTTACAGATTAAAGCCTCAAATGTCCATGGCATTTAGAAAGCACAAAATGTGGTATTTAGAGACAGCAATTATGCAGCAGCTGAAGCAAGATCTCTAAGCAGAAACAATACATTTTGTTAGACTTGCTGCTGTTACAGGAAGAAACAAACTCTGGCCTTCTGTGCACTGACTATCTTCTGAATATCTTTTTTTTTACTTTCTCCTCTATATAAACCATGCCTTTCTTTTATTTTATGTCACAGAGATAGGTTAAATAAACAACATGCAAAAAAAAATGACAAAGTTGGTTCCATCAGTAATATACATATATATATAGGTACAGCATTTTTCAAATGATAAGATCTTAAGTAAAATACTGGATTCAAGCATGGTCAGTTTAAACCACATCAGATACTAGCATCTGAAATATGGCCTAGCCCATATTTCTGACTTATTGCTTTAATTTTTAGCATCAAAAAGTAGCCCAGAAGCTCCTTGCCAGCACATCTATTTGTGCCACACATGCAGAGAGCAGATCCTTTTCTGCTTGTTCTACTTTTCTCCAAGCATGAATTATGTCTCTGTTTAAATCTTGGTAAAGATCTATTCTCCAAAGCATTATAACTACAGAAAATCAAAATTGCATTACAAATATGAACTATTTAGATTTTTGTTTGGGATCAGTCAGTAAGTGTGGATGGTTTCTCCAGTTCTATTTCTGAAACTTATGTGAGCACAGACGTAAAACGAGAGGAATTATTTCAAGATACCAGAACTCACTGGTAAGTGAATGTCACATGATTTTTTTCAACTTGGCCAAAACCTTTACCTGTGCTAATACCAAAGAAACTTGAAAGATGATGCAAAATAATAAATGGAAATTCTTGCCAGGCAATCATTTATTTAAAAGCGAGTTCAGCACTACATAATAATGATAAAAATCATCATCATCATCATTATCATCATCTGGGGTAGGTGAAGAAGGCACAGCCTTACTCTCTTGGAAGGCAGCTGAAGGCACTAAAGACAAGTAGAGTGATCACTGAACTGTAATTTACAGTTTGATCTAAAACTTCCCACAAATAAAACCACAGAGGGTGAATCAGAGCTTTTACCAGAGTACCAGCATTACCATCACTATCACACAGGAAAACGTCTAATCCAGCAGTGGGTGAGAAACTTACTCCTCACAGGCACTGGGAATGCAGACATGGAGAAGGGCACCCACCAGCACTGGCAGTGACCTAAGTCCTGGTGCCTATGATCAGAGACAGTCTGGCTTTCGGTTAGTGCTGGTTGAAGGATGGGGCTATTAGCAATCCTTTCAAACTTTGTGGAGATGTGATTGAGGGCTGACTCAGAGGGAAACATGCCACCTACTGACTCTTGCAGCACCCAGGATTTTCCCTGAACATTCATATTCAAGATTTCACACAGAGAGTCACTGATTTACGGGTAAGGGATCAAGCAAGACAAGAGTCATCATGCAGAATGAGAAATTGGATCTGCTTACTGGACTTCCTCTCTTTGGTTTACATGATTTAGACTTCAGGTTTTACTCAGCTAAGCTACCACAAATGTCAGAGAAAATGTTGCCTGAGATGAACTTGTATGGGGCTGCCCTGTTGCACTGTGTAAGACAAACTGCTATTTCCCAGTGAAATAATATTAGTTACAGGTTTATGGGAGCATTCTGCTAATGGCCATTCCCACAAATATAATCTGTGTAATCANGAAGCCTAGCCATACATACATACAATCTGTGTAATATGTATGCATTAGCTTCAGTGGGTTTCTTCTTCAGATTTGTAGTCATCTAGAGTCAGCTTCCTTCCATACAAATTGTAGAAGCTTTACATCACCAAATAGCCCTTAATGATGAATAGTGAAAGAGTTCCAAAGACTTATTTTTTCACACAATGCTCTTGCTTTGTCTTTGTCTGCAGATGGAAATTACTGTATCTTTTTTTTTTTGTGCCAGATTATGGTCTTGTTTACATTAGTGTTAATTTTTAACAACTCTATTTATTTTATTTATCTGTATTGCTTATAGCAGTAACTGGAAGCCTTTTTTTGATGGCTGGTAAGCAAAATTGTAGTTTGTTACATGACCATATGCCTGAAATGAACTCTTTCAAAAATCTATTACATTTAGTACAGGTAGCATTCTCTCCCACAGTTTTCATTAGTGATTCCAAAAGTCTTATTTTGCTTTATATGAGACACCAAATTTCATTTAGATCAACTTGAAAGAGTCTTTCCTTGAGAAGACAAAGTGTCAGAGTTATTGTACCCATTTTCAGCTAATTAAGCTGCATGGCAGCACTATGCTTGCTATTTCTGAAGCTGTGTTAAAAACAAGGTTCTTTTTTTGCTGATATCCCAGATATATTCAGGATGTGTTTGTGGCTTTTTCGTTACAAATTCAGATTTAATATTTCAGAGGATTTAAACAAAGAGATAGCTGAGTTAAAAGCTGTGCACATGTTGCCTGGCTTTCTGACAACCTACCACCTATTTTTAACACATACAGTCAGAAACACCCAGAAATGTGCTCTGTGAAAGCCCCTGCTCTGCAGAAAGTGAGTATACTGGATTTAGATTTAATCTGACTCTGGTGCATGCTCACTGATGTAGCAATTTGTCTTTGTGCATCAAGCATAAAACCTGTCAGTTTAAAACAGCCATTTTCCCTTCTGCTTCTGTTATTCTTTCACTGGCAGGCCCCAAAGTCTGTATGCTGAAATGAATTTCCAGAGTTAGGGTATGTTTTCTTTTGTCAGATCATATTTCAAGGCTTTTCACCTACACCTGTGAGATCTGAGGTTAGCTGAGCCTCCTTGCCTTAAAAAGGGGCTACAAAGCAGGCATAAGAAAAACCAGAGTAGTCCGCCAGAAGAACTGGGTCAAGTATCCAGAAAGAGCATGATATCTATCATAGTTTTCATATTATCACACATTCAGAGCCTATTTTTAGTTACCAAAATGATCAGCAGTGAGATGATCTCAAGCAAAACATCTTTCTACTTCCTTTCACTTTCAGGTATCTCTTACTGTCTTCTGCCAAACCAAGTGAAGTCAAGTGGCCAGAAAGGTCACTTGCTACTGACATAGAGTTTGGCAGTGGACAGTCCTTGGTGTTGTCAGCAGGGTTCATGGCTGCCCCTCTTCTAGAAGGGTGAGAGGACCAAAAAACAGGACAGCATGGAGGAACTGGTAGCAGCTTATCTTTCCCCAGCATCTGGACAGATGTGCTCCTTTCTCAGCCTACTTGCTGCACCTTCATTGGGCACAAAAAGGCTGAATGTTTGCAAAGTTCAATTTAGAGAAACATTAAACACAGATAAAGGAGATAAGATGACCACCCTCTGAGTAGTTCATTCACTCAGTCTCTTGATAACACCCTGTATCTTCTTTATGCAATACAATCTCTCACCCTGTAATTCTTCATTTCTGCTCGTTGTGCTGTCTCCTGAGTGCTACATACTCCTGTTCCTGCCCCAGTAATTTGAGGTTGCCTCCTCCCACAGCCTGTTGAACAACTAGGGATCCCCTTAGAAAAGTTAACACCTCTTACAGCTGCACTGAAAGCTGCTAAATTAATTCTTAATGTATCTGCCAGCACATAGGGTTATTCCCTACTTTTGTCAGCATTCAGACTTCTGGCCATATTCTCAGCCACCCAGTCCCTATCTTCCCTCTAGCCTGCTTTTCATTTCCTGCCACTCGAATCTGCTCCCCTCAATCTCCTTACTGAGAAGTAAAAAGAGAAAATAAAACCTAATATCATTTCACAAATTCACGAAGAATAAAATCTGTCAAATGTCAGGCAGCACCAAAATTACCCACATCTAAGATACATTTTTATTTGCATACTGAGCAGCAATCTATATAATCTCAGAGAAATGCAAAAGGAGAACTTTTTGTAACACGTACATTTTCTGCTGTATATTTGTCTGTTGGTTTGATGGGTTTTTTCCTGCAAGGAAATTTAGTGCAATCAATGTATAAAACACTGTCATTCTTCTTTGATCTGCAACATACCCGAGTTTATTAGGAAAAAAAAACAACTAAACCAAACAAACAAACAAGCAAAAAAACCCAACAAAAAAACAGACAATTTTCTAATAGCCATAGGGAAATAATAACAAGATTGCCTATTAAATGGGTCCAGTGTTGATGAAAACAGATTCCAGTGACTGGATGTTCACATTGTCTGTTGCTCATTACAGCAGCACACTGTTGTACCTATTACAGTAGACTGTCAGGATTTCCATCCCACATCACTTGATCAGATGTATTTTCTGTGGGCTGAAATATAGTGTCCTGGATATGAGGCATCTTTCATTAAGCAAATGGCAACTGAAATGGTAGCAAGGCCTTAGCAAGCATTGAATTCCCCTCACAAACCCAGGAGCCTATGCAAACTACTAGTAAAAGCAAGACAGACGTTTCCTGCAGCAACAAGCCACTTGTAGGGCAGATATTCTCAAATAATGCCACAATATTCATCATGATAGTATCTCTCAGTATCAGACAGTTATCACTATGGCTATAAGCAAGGCAAGCTTCTAGGGAAAGCTAATTTCTTTTCTTTCACCAGCTGCTCCTCACTCCTCAGAAAAGATATTTTGTTGTTCAAAGATGTTTAGAAGATCATTAAAAAAGTTACCCTCTCACTGGATTTTGTTCTGGCAGACTGAGTTTACACCACCATTGCTATTTGTATTATGTAGCCATGATGTATACTGATGAAGGAATCAGAGAAACTATATGAGGGCTTACTTCTGTCAGCTCTGTGATGGGAAGGAGTGCTTCCTTAAGGATAAACAACACAGCCATTTGTAGCAGTGGAAGAGCTCCCGTCGTTTAAGCAATGCAAAAGCCTTCTTTGGGATGAGAGGAGTGGAGGACACATGTGACAACAGTGGTGGGTGACAGCCTGGGGCAGATGCCACAGGGCTAGGAGAACTTAGCCTCACTCCCAGCCTAGCTCCCCAGAGAGGGATGCAGCTCATGGTGAACAAAGCCACTGCTCACCCAGCACACTGGGAAAGAGGCCACTCCGGCAAGCTGTCACACCACAGGCTTGCACCTGCTTTCCTCAATGGGAGGTGGCAGCTGCCTTCAGCAGACTGCACTCTGTGCCTTTAACATCCCTCACCTTCTCTTAAATACCACCTTGGTTTAAATGCCAGGCTTATGTTGCAACCACCTCCCAAAGCCTTTTGGGTACTCTTGTTCTGAATGCTGAATCTTCACAAATTAAGCCTGTCACAGCTTGCACAGGTTTCTCAATTTACTGCCCATCCTAAGGTCTGACCATACGGACAGCTTAGCTTGCATAATGTTACTAGAAGCTCATGCAGTTTATAGTTTTCCCAATCCCAGCTCTTTCCACAGAGTAAGGTTTTGGCTTTCTGTTTTATTAAGTACAGTTCTAGCTCTTACAGAAGTCGAAGCTTTGAAAATGAAATGCTGTCAGTCCAGAAAATAAAGGGCAACCAAAACCAGAATCCATAGGTATTATTTTAAAAAATACATGATGTCAGACCGTGTCAAGATTTCTGAACGCTTGGGGTTGGCAATGCAAAATCTGCCTCTAATTCCTTGAGTCTGGAGAGAGATATATCTGTATTGCAAAAGCACAGCAACAGAGATTTCATTCTCATCTTGTTATCATCCATCATCACTCTGCCAGGCACAGACACACACACACACACATTATTTAAAGCAGTCTGGGCCACATCCTTATTTAGAGAACAATCTCAGCTTCCCTGTACTTTCGCTCAGTGCCCGCTCATTCCACGAAGCATATTAACATAACAGCTGACAAAATTAATCAGCAATAGTAAAAGCACTTTCATGACTTGACCCTTATAATCTATTTGAAGATCTTTCTCTCTTGCCTGCTCTTTCACTCACCCTCTGATTTTCTGTCTAGCTCAATTATTTTTACCCATCATCTGCAGAGCAATTTAAACATACTGCAGCACTAGTGTGATTGCTGACCTACACAGCAGAAGTTACTTTTGGCAGTGGCTATTGAGCAAAGCAAGTCAAACACAGCTGCAAAACTCTTCTTGGGCAACCTTTCTCCACAACCCCTGAAAGAATATCTGTATTGGAAAAATACTATTCAGTGTGAGATAAAAAAAATAACCCCAAAATAAGTCAAATTAAATTTAAAATGCAAAGCAAAAAGTAAAAAAAAAAGAAAAGGAAATAAAGAGAAGGAAAACTTTTTTTTAAATGACCACTGTTATTATGCATGACATGAGATGTTGCTCTTTTGTCCTATGTTATTGTTGTCAATGAAGTATATTTAATCTAATCTAAGGACATAAAAAGAAAGTGTTCAGATTAGGGAAATGAAATTTTTTTACAGATATGTGGGCCTTCCTTATGCCTAATTTTATTTCTTGTGTGACCTGGTTTTACTGGGACAGAATCATGGGCCAATCATGATCTGCAGGCCACTAGAAGTTTGTCAGGCAGGGCAGCTACCCTGAGTTTGCTCATAGGTGTCGTCGTCGTGGCTAGGCTTTGCGAACGAAGATCCAGGGAGGGCTCCATCCACGCTCCTCATCAGCGCCTTTTCCAAGCGCGCTGATAAAATGAGGATAGCAGATAGCACCCTCGAGCCTGAGCAATGGATTTTTTTTTAGGTGAGACACAGCATGCGCAGAGCTGCACCCACCCTTTAGTCCTAAGGTTCATCTACCAGGGCCTAGCAAGCTTGGATGCTGGCAGCGAAGTCCTTAGGACGGAGGTTTAACCTCTTAGATGGAAGGCCTTACAGGGCTAAGCGAGCTCCATCTGCCCGGGTTTGGAATCAGGGTTGTCCTTCTCCTAGGATGACTGCCAGAAGGCTAATGAGCTCATCCTACCCATACAAGGATTATAGGAACATGGGTATCACTCCCCACACTTTCCCGTGGGCAATGAGTTTAATGCTCTCTGCTGTCGGCACAGTTATTGCACCAGGGGCCACAGAAGACCCCAAATGATTTTCAGACTGTGCCTGTCGTAGGTGTGTTCCATACCATAAGCATTTGGTATGAAGGGGGAAGTTTTTTGAGGAGAGGGGAGCCTCCTGCTTGCTTTCACTTGGGCTCCTTTCCAATTTATTGTGACTGCTGTATCTTGGCTGGGCTGAATATAACTTTATGTACTTTATTTTGGCATTGACATCAGTTTTGTTGTTTCATTAAATCCATTTTCATTTCACCCCCAGGTCATCCCTCCTTTTCCTGATTCCCCTTCTCTGCTGGGGAGGCATTGTCAGTAGCAGAGCAACTGCTAGAGTTTAGTCCCAGATACAGCCTAAAGATGGGCTCATTAGCCTTCTGGCAGTCATCCTAGGAGAAGGACAACTCTGATTCCAAACCCGGACAGATGGAGCTCGTTTAGCCCTGTAAGACCTTCCATCTAAGAGGTTAAACCTCTGTCCTAAGGACTTCGCTGCCAGCATCCAAGCTTGCTAGGTCCTGGCAGATGACCCTTAGGACTAAAGGGTAGATCCAGCTCTGCGCATGCTGTGTCTCACTTAAAAAAAATCCATAGCGCAGGCTCGAGGGTGCTATCTGCTATCCTCTTTCTATCAGCGCGCTTGGAGAAGGCACTGATGAGGAGCGTGGATGGAGCCCTCCCTGGATCTTCGTTCGCAAAAGCTAGCCATGACAAGGACAGCCTACAGGCACACAATGTGCAAAGAAGTCAATGATGAGGACATGAATAATTTAATAAAGCCAATATAAAGGATGATTCAAGAAGAAATAAAGGAACAATTACAATATCAGCTATAATCCAGGTAGAAAGACAGCTCTCTGCCTAGATTGATGAAGGCAAATCAAGCAACAGGAAATTCCTTCTCATGAAGTTACGCGCATGCATGTTTTTCCCTAGGAATGCTATTTTGGTTTACTTCCTGAAGGCTTATCCCTGGAGATTTGTATTGGTGGCATTATCTGAAGAGTGATACTGCACATTGACCACCCTGCATGGCATCTCAGTTGACAAGCTGTGAAAGCAGATCTCCAGCACTAGGCTGCCTCTTCCTGCTTCTATAGGTGCAGGTGACATCCAGGATGTGCCAGGAGAGCCTAATACTGCAACTGACATGGAAGAGGATGCCTTTCTGCTCTACCTTCTCATGCACAGGTTGTCACTTACTAACCTTTATCAAGAAAGCTGAAGTACAGAAAGACACCATTCCCTATGCTACATTTAAATTTGAAAATATGCAAATACACATGCAAGCAAGGCATGGACCAGGAAATCTGGTCTGCTGCCAGGGTACAGCTGCAATTTTGAGGAGGTTCCTCAATTAGGCAATCTCATCAGTGCTTCCTCTAAACAAGCTAATGATTATAAGATACATTCTCCATCTGAGTCAGAAATATGTTCTCCTCCTTCATTCCACATTGTTGTGATAGACTGTACTTGCACAATTTTTGCTTATAAGGGTATCACAGGGAGACAGATGAAGATGAATAAAATTAAACCTTACTTTATTAAATGCAATTTCTACTTGCTTAGCCTATACAGTGTCCATTTTTGGATATCAATTTTTCCAATTGTGTGTTGTTGATAAATTTACTCATTCTCTCTCATTTCATTCTTGGTGCAATACCTGTGGAGCTGCCCAGATAGAGTCATGTGGGACAGCACAGAAGGCATCTTTTCTGTTTGCTAGCTCTAGGAGATGGTAAAGCTTCAAAAGAAAATAAGTATGAAAAAGTCAAGTGCTAGAAACAATCTCGTTTCTTTGAAATGTGCAAATCTTAACACAGGTAAATCTTCACTGTTACCATGTTGCAAAAAGCAAATCTGGAAACAGAATTTCTTGGAAGTTTATTTACTGAACCCAAATAAAATGAAAGGACTTTTGGTACAGATAAACAAATTTGGAGTGGATGGGAGAGGGTTGGAGTTTTCCTGTGTACTTCCTCCTGATAGTCCTTAATGACAGCTGTCCCCTGACATGGAATGTCCCCAGCTTTTGATCCTAGTTAAGTGTCTTAGAAATACCAACTATTTTGGATAGACACTCTGGTGTCTCAATTAATGTTTAAATGAAACTAATCACCAATTGAAGAGGTCCTGCTGTAGCTGAGGCCCTGAACTACACTGCCCTGTACACCATGTATATGTTTCAAACAACTCCTCTTTTCATGCCTCATCAAGGCATACAATGCCATCTCAGGAGTTCTTCAGCTCTTTGTAAAATATCACAGTTAATCAGCAAAAGTTTGAGGCTTTGTGGACAGGCATCTATATTTGCATGTGTTTCTCACTGGTTTAACTTGTAGATCCCTACAGTCAAGGTGGTGGTGTTCATCTATCTGCGTTTTAGTGAAACAACAGTGCTCAGGACAGGCACAGTCTGAAAATCACTTGGGGTCTCCTGTGGCCCCTGGTGTGATAACTGTGCCAACAGCAGAGGGAGCTTCCTTCCTTCAATCATTTTTGGTCGTGGGGCTTTATTTTTCTTCAGCATCTGTTGGCATGTAGGGGAACACCTGGGAAGACGGACGAAAACCATTTAGGATTGAACCACTATTTAAAATAGGCAGGTAAGACGAAAGCTATTACATGGGTGTTTGTCTCTGAATCTTGAAGGATATATTCATATATCTCTCATCAGTCTTGAAGAGTATATTGCACAGTGCAGCTCTTTGCTGAGATAATATCTTGGTTTCAGGAACAATATAGCTGTGTCAATGCGGCCTCTGCCCTATTTTAATTAGCCTGGGCATACCAATGTGCTGATGCAGTTAAACTATTCCCAGTTCTGGAGCTGGTTCAGTTGGAGTTATGTCAGGTATTGTAGCATGTTTTGGTATTGCACCATAAAGACAGAAAGGCTAGACTCCATATGTCTGGCCCCTCAACAGAGGGGTCATACTTGCACCAGTAAAGAGAACTTCCTTCTAGAAGAACAGGCAACAATGCATCATAAATCTCAGCAGCTATGCTTCCAGTGGAGTAATTTGTACTTCTCTCCAGCAATTGTGCACTTAGAGCTTTACAAACAGCGATATATTAGCATTCACGTGAAATATAGTGCAGATATGATTGCCATCATGAACTACTTTGCATGAGACTTCTTAGTTCAGATGAGGCCAATCAGAAGGTGCCAGCCATGATGATTTATGCACACAAAACCAAAAGAAAAAAAAAACAGTTGAGAGAAAGCTCTTGATTAGAAGGGAAAAAAATACTGACGACAAAAAAAGTCATCACATATTCTAGAGCATGGCTTGCTGAAGAATAAAAAATAGGATCTCTCAACTGTGTATAATTTTGTTTCTCTTTTCTGGTAGTTGGATTTCTTTTTTAATGATTTCTCTTAGAGCCTTATGGGACTTCTTCCACAGTAATTGCCCTGGAAGCTATTATCCTAATTGCACAGATAATTTGTGCAACCCGCAGGCCAGTACTTGGACTTGCCTTTCCCTGTGCCAACTTTTCTTTTTCCTCATCAGATTTTCTTCCTTGTTTAGATCCATATTTCTCATCTTTCACTTTTCCTCCCTGATGTAAAAATATGTTTCTTTTCTGCTCTCTCTAAAGCTCCTCTTGCCTGAGGAAGAGATCTGGGATCGTGTGGAGCCATCCACAAGCTGCTCATAAATAGCAAATAAGCGGCTGTGTTAGCCCCTTGCAGGGTCTGCCAGTTGCGTGGGGCAGTACCCTCCTGAGGTACCCAAGTTATCTTCAGCAAAGCCAGTTATTCCTGGAGGAGTGAATACATGAATATCCTACTCCTCGAAGCCAATGTTTCCTGCTCCTGTGTACTCTTATGACACCCTGTGAGAAATGCTTGGTGCCATCAGCTTTCTCCAGTATGGTTCAGGCTCTGGTGTATCTGTCACAGTGGCTGCACAGAGGAACCCTCTAGCTCTATGTGTGTATTGTCCCTTTGCTATTAAGAACATCAGCACCCCAACTTTAACATATTTAATTGCTTTCATCATTAAAATGACAAGCAGATAGGATTCATGGGAGTGCAGATTAGAGATAAGCCCACCTGGGCTCAACAACTGACCCTCCCTTCCATCCTCCAAAACATAGTAGACATTGCAGACTCCCAACAATATCTGCCTTGCTGTTGCTTGCCCTCTGTCCTCAACAATCATGAACTTTCAACCATAGTTACAAAATACACCTTCAGCATCCCTGAGCATGTGTGTAAAATCTGAAGAAAAAAACCTTAAGAATAAAAAGAGAGAAGAAATAATTGTCGGTGTCTATGGCTCGTTCAGTGAAAGGGGAAGAGACAAAGTACTAAGGGAAACCCAAGACTACTTCATGGTGGCAGCAGGGCTTTCCTTCCCAAGCTAACACCCAATCTGCTTCACCATGAGATTAGGGAAGCAAGAAACACAATCTTCTTGATTAGTTCCAGAATTTGCAGAGCGATGCTTAGCTCTCCTCTTGTAAAAGGGCTTTTGTGTGCATATGTATGCTTTTTAAAGTCTTTGGCAACCTCCCATCACTACAACAGATTCACTGCAAACATATGCATTGTATCAGTAAATTATATCGTCCTTTACCTTCCTTCATCATGTCAGCAGTATCAAGTTCTGAACTAATTTGATGTCCTCTTTCTTCATTCTAATTGTAATAAATCAATCCTTCCCAGCTACTCATGTCATATTTTCAGTGCAATATTTCTAACCCTTACCATTTGAAGGTTCTGGGGTATTTTAAGTCTGATTTCTAGAACCCTGCAGGTTTTATTTAAAAGTTAATTTGCCCCTGGGATTGCACAGAGAAATTGAAATGAAATTGAAAGCTTCTAACAATCCAAAGCAAATGAAAAAAAAACCCAGTTTCATAGCTAATGTTTTCCTACCTCATGATTTTTAGACCAATCTAGTGATTTTTGTGATCTGCCTTTTGACTTTTGAATGCATAGGCCTGGTGCATTTGCTCCAGTCCCTGTTGTGCTGTGGAAGCATGCTGTTCACATGCTGAAATTCTGGTACTTCTTCGGGAAGAAGCCTCTTCTCGGGAGATAACTGTGCTGTGTAGTTCAGGATGCTGCCTGTGTCATATAAAGAAAGGATCAAACACCAGGCAGCAGCAGCTCCAGCTAAAGGAAAGGAGATGTTCTTTTTTCCATCATTAATTAAAGGTGGATTTTTGTTTATTGATTTTTCTGCTTGTGCTTCTTGTGCTCACTGAAGAATTACATCCCCATCTTTGCGCTGCAAAAAGCTTGTGTAGAGCAGACATGAGTTTTCACTTACCAGACAAGGACAGCCCATTTCTTAAATTTAGATCTTAGCTTCACTGGATCAAAAAACACCTTGTTTCTGATTTACACCTTTACAAAGTAGGGATGAATGAGGTTTATGACATCCTGCATTTCTCCAAATTTATTTTTTTTTTACAAATGAAGTCCTTTTACAACTCTGTAGGTACAGACAGGGTCTGTCAGTGCCAACTGCTCATTTATCTGTCCTGTGGACACCCACATACTGCCAAGTCTTAGCTCTAATCCAGTTCCCAATACACACACTGTACTTTAGAGTGCATGCAGTACATATGCATAGTTGAAGAAAAAAACACATCTTTTCCTGCATTCTCTGCACGTATTGTGTATCTCTGTTTTGTACAACTATGATAGAAGTTAGTCCAAATATGAAGGTGCTAAAAATATCTAGGCTTCAAAACTGAAATAGCATCCACATACTGTAGCTTTTTTTCCTTTAAGTATATGTTCTTCTTATCAAGAAATATTAATAAGACTCTTGTATATAACCACATCAAAAATGAAACAGTTTACACAAACATCTGGCTAATAATCACTGGAAAACATGGCAAAATCTTATCCCAGTTCTCACATTCATGCAAAACACTACATCAAATAGAATCTAGAAGACTCTTCCTCTCTTTTTTACTTTCATAAATTAAATACACAACATAACCCTTCTGGAAAATGCACACCACATTTTTAACATTCAGTCATAATGAAAACCAGAAGGCCACAGTCTGGCTGCTCTGGAGTGTGTGTGTGCTGCAGAAAAAAGGAATAAGGACCATTTCCTCTGTTTTCCTGTCTCCTGTGAAGAAGCTGTATNCGCACCAGGGGCCACAGGAGACCCCAAGTGATTTTGAGACTGTGCCTGTGAAGAAGCTGAAGTCTCTGCAAAATGGTGGGGTTGAGAGGCTGCAGGCCCCATGTCCTGAGCTCCAGCCCCAAGAGCCCTGTGACTGCGTAGGCTCTTGGCTGATGTTTCAGCTCTGATAAGCATTAGGGCCAGTGGGGAAGAAAAGAAACAGATCAAAATCCCCAGCTTTCATATGTGAGCAAAATCTGATTATAAAAGGTCTGGGTTGGAGTAGTAGAAAGCATCCCTCTCATCTCAGCTGCAGGTTGACGCAGGATCCTCAGGTGCACATTTTGGGCCTAGAGTTGAGAGCTTGGAGGTGATAGGCATGATGAAGACAGCACCAGCAGAGACCTGGGACCTCATCATAGTCAAGTAGTGTGGAAGCAGTGAGGGCTGTGCAGATCCTTTGGCAAAGGGGACTTCAGGAGACCTGTGGGTTTCCTCACCAATTGCCTGTCTCCACAGGTACCCAGGGACCCCCTGCTGCCATCACCACCTCTATTTCCTTAGGCAAGAACTCCTGCCTTCAGTACAACTCACCCACCTGTGAAATGGTGAGGAAGTGGCAGCTATGGTGTGCAGAGGTCTTCTGAAATAATTTTTAATAATTACTTGGGAATATAAGATACTCATAGATAATATACCTAAAAGGTAACTGAAGGCACTAGAGACAGTCAAATGCTTTTGATTTACATCTATCTGTGCACCGGACTACTGGATAAGAACAGCAACAAACCGTACCGAAATGTACTTTCCTAAGAGTAATCAAGTTTGCTTAATTTATATTCACATCGTTTTAGGATCCTCTCTCTGAAAACATCCTGCTAAATATATCTCTTTTCAAGACTGCTTGTCCTGAAAGAGCAAATGTTGTAGAAATTCATAAAGATGCTATATGTGAGGGTTTGCATTTGCAGATTTGAAGAGACTAAGGGGTAAACTGAGACAAAATGATCTCCCAGGCAGGTCTTGCTGGGTCAGGAGCCATGTGTCAGGCTGGAACTGCTAAAAAGGTACCACCAGGAGCTGGTTCTCAGGTGTTTCTCTTTCACTGGGGTTCTGCCTATGCAGAAGTCCACCTCCCACACCTGCAGTAAACTGAAAACATGGGGTAACTGCACAGAAAAGGAAGAGAGGCTGAGATGAGCATTAATAATTAATTCTAATAATTAACATTGATAATAATAATTGCCTCTCAGGGAGACTAACAGCCCTTTCAGGCTACAAGTAACACCACTGAAGACCGTGACTGACAACAGAGGCATTTTTTGGTGAGGGAAGGATTTGTCACCTTCTCTGCATAACAAGTGGAAAACTATAAAGAGGGGAGAGTACCAAATTATGTATGCAATCTGCTTGAGAAACAGTTTGGAGACATGGAAAGTCAAACGTAATATACTGTTGACAAGCAGAGCACAGGAAAACACTCTCTTGCTAAACACATTACACTGCTCTCCAAGGGCTTGCAGGAGAGAACACTGAATTCTCCAAAAGGATGCCAGCATGAAAGCAAGAAGAACTGGAGACTATTTTCTAGGAAGCTCATCAAATTCAAACATGAGACTTTCAAACAACAACAAAGAGACAATTTAAAAGACCATTTAAATTAAAAAATAATTCCAAGAACTATACCAAATGAATCATGAAACAGAAATCAACAGTGTGACTGATGTATCCAGATCAAAACTCCAGATCACATTGTTTAAATAAAAACTTCATTATTTTGCTAGCATAGAAATAGTTCTTACAAAATACATTCTTTATAGATAATTACAAGAATCCATACATTCACAGTCTATGAGGAAAAAGGGAACTACATTTTAAGTACAAATAAACGCATAGCCTTGGTTTGACACTATGTGTTGCTGAAATATGCTTAGATTTATATGCACCAAAGGTGGATCCAGGTTCCAGTAATTTTTAATGCTGCTTGATGTTAACTGGCACAGCAGAGCTGACAGCATTCTCATCTGTTTGCCCATTTGGAGCAAGCACAAGGGATCTATTGTTCAGACACACTTCCTGCAGTGGATTAGGAATAAAGATCATGTTGCTGCCAGGGTGGCTGTTGCAGGGAATCCATTGCTGTGATTAAGGCATCACAATGGCAAAAGAGGAAGAGAGTTTTTTATCTAACTGTTATCTCTCCAGCTTCTTCTGCTAAGTAACAGTTTTGTATGCCATGTAACATTATCTGTTTGTCTCTTTATAACTGTGTAGCACATTTTTCATCATAGATAGACCTGCCTTAGTATAAGATTAAGAATAATAACTGTATTTAAGAGGATTTGGAAGACATCTGCTTTTAAAAGGAAATCTTGAGAATGGGACCTTTAGGGAAATGTTAAATATACAAGATAGAGCCAAACAAGAAGCTATAATTACATCTAGATAAAGGACTTCATTGTGGAAAATGCTTACGGAGATTTCATACTTATGGTTCACTACAAAGGGAGGATACGGTGCATCAACATTGTGTGTGACTTTATAGAGCACCAATTATCCAGCACTAGCTTCCTGCCTGGACAGTCCTAATGCATAATGGATGTGAGGTACCTTATTCTATTTCCTAAACTAAAAGTGGTAACTTTCCTATGAATACATAAATCCAAGACTGTCTTCCATGGCAGAGTGATGGTGAGGAGGGAAGAGACCGTTTGCAGAGAAGTCTATGTAACTAAACTGTTACCTCATCCTACATCCTAGATGAAAGCAAGGCATCTGAATTGTTCACAGCAGGTATAGAGATGGGTTCAGTATGATACCATGTACCTGTGTATAACCTCTCTTATGTTGTCCAGTAGCAGATGCACAGTGTTGTAGCTCCATTTTATTTTCAAACTGAGAGAGTTAATGTGCAATAAAAAGAGGCAAACATTTAACCTCTAATGTAAAAAAGGCATATTTTTTACCATGTGCTTAATTTTCCTTTCATAGCTTTTATGGGCACAAAGGACTGAAGATACACTGGAAGGGTGCAAGAGGTAAGGTTAGCCATCAGTAGATATTGTGTTGGCCCGTTCTTGTCTTAAAAGTAAAGGACAGAAAAAACAGTTTGTGACTTTTTTCACTGATATTTTATGGTGTTAGAACACTACCACTAGCACTAGTTACATTGTTGTAGAAACCATCCTTGGTGCAGTGAAAAGAAAGGGCAGGGTAATGTGAACTAGTAGGAACACAAAGCTCTAGAATATAAAAGGGGACAGTTTTCCAGAGTAGTAAAACTTCAAAACTCCTTAATTGGGTACAGAATTGCCAGAGCAATAGCTTTCAGCAGAGTCATACATGTGTCTTTACGGAACTTCTTGTTCTAATTCAACACTATTCCAAGTAAAAAACTGTCCCATTAAAACTAAACTCTATGTGGTTTAAAAATACATCTTAGACTTCGACTGATAGTGTTTGGTAAGGAATAAATTCCTCTTTTAAAAGAACACAGGAAAAACTGATTTGACAGCCAACACAGACAGAGGAACACTCCTCCCAGAGTGATACCACCAAAAGGACTGCAAGCATTACTGTGAATGCTAATAAAAACAAACAGGCACTGGAAATTTATATCTGATATTTACTTGTGAGTTCAATCATGACCCCTTAAAAGGAACGAAGAATAAGAATCATAGAATCATCATGGTTGGAAAGGACCTTCAAGATCATCAAGTCCAACCGATAGCCCTACACTACTGCTATCCCTAAACCACCCCCCAAAGTGCCACATCTACCCATTTCTTGAAAACCTCCAGGGATGGTGATTCCACCACTTTCCTGGGCAGCCTGTTCCAACACCACACCACTCTTTTGGTGAAGAAATTTTTCCTAATATCAAATCTAAACCTCCCCTGGTACAACTTGAACCCATTCCCTCTAGTCCTAGTGCTAGTCACAAGGGAGATGAGGCCAACACTTGCCCCTCTACAACCTCCTTTCAGGTAGTTGAAGAGAGCAATAAGGTCTCCCAGGCTAAACAGCCCTATCTCCCTGAGCCTCTCCTCATAAGGCTTGTTCTCTAGACCCCTGATCAGCCTAGGTGCCCTTCTCTGCACCCTCTCCAGCACCTCCATGTCCTTCCTATAATGCAGTGCCCAAAATTGCACACAGTATTCAAGGTATGGCCTCACCAGAGCCAAGTACAGGAGCAAGATCACCTCCCTGTTCCTGCTGCCCACACTGTTCTTCATCCAAGCCAGGATGTTGTTGGCCTTCTTGGCCACCTGGGCACACTGCTGGCTCATGTTCAGCCAGCTGTCAATCAACACCTCCAGGTCCTTCTCTGCTGGGCAGCTCTCCAGCCACTCCTCTCCAAGCCTGTGGCACTGCCAGGGGTTGTTGTGACCAAAATGCAGGACGCAACATTTGGCCTTATTAAAACTCATACAACTGGCTTTTGCCCATCGATCAAGCCTGTCTAGGTCCCTCCACAGAGCCTCCCTACTCTCAAGCAGATCAACACTTCCATCCAGCTTATTGTCATCTGCATACTTACTAAGAGTGCACTCTAACCCCTCATCCAAATCATCAATAAAGGTACTGAACAGGAGTGGTCCCAACATTGAGCCCTGGGGGACTCCACTAGTAGCCAGCCACTAACTCGGTTTGACTCCATTGAGCACAACTATTTGGACTTGGCCATCCAACCAATATTTTATCCAGCAAAGCATGTGCACATCCAAGCCACAAGCAGACAGCTTATCTAGGAGAATGAGGTGGGAAATTGTGTCAAATGCCTTACTAAAGTCAAGGTAGACAACATCCACAGCCCTTCGTTCATCCAAGAAACGTGTCACCCTATCATAGAAGGAGATCAGGTTAGTCAAACAGGACCTGCCCTTCATAAATCCATCCTGACAGGGCTTGATCCCCTGGTTGTTCTGTATATGCCTCAGAACTGTACTCAGGAATATCTGTTCCATTAGTTTCCCTGTTATTGAAGTCAGACTAACAGGCCTGTGATTTCCCGGAACATCCTTCCGTCCCTTCTTATATATGGGGATAACACTGGCTGATTTCCAGCCTGCTGGTACCTCCCCAGTCAGCCAGGACTGCTGGAAAATGATGCAAAGTTACTTGATGAGCACCCCCGCCAGCTCTTTCAGCACTCATGGGTGCATCCCATCTGGCCCCATGGATTTGTGCACATCCAGGTAATGCAACAGGTAACTGACCAACCCCTCCTGGATTGCAGGGGGACCATTCTGTTCCCAGTCTCCGCTTCCTAGTTTAGAGGTATGGATTTCTTCTATGTGATTGGTCCTATTACTAAAGACTGAGGCAAAGAAGTCATTAAGCACCTCAGCCTTATCCTCATGTTTTGTCACTAAGTTCCTTCTTGCATCTGTTAGGGGATGGAGTGTTTCATTCATCCTTCTTTTGCTATTAATGTATTTAAAGAAACTTTTCTTGTTATTCCTTACCATGGAGGCCAAATCGATTTCAAACTGAGCTTTGGACCTTCTAATTTCCCCCCTGCACAGCCTCACGACGGTTTTGTAGTCATGGTGAGTGGCCTGCCTCTTCCTCCAAAGGTGATAAAATCTTTTTTCCCTGGGTACCAGCCAGAGCTCCCTGTTCAGCCAGGCTGGTCTTCTATGCCACTGGTTTGCCTTGCAACACATAACAGCCTGCTCTTGTGCCTTCAGCACCTCATTCTTGAAGCACATCCAGCCTTCCTGGGCTCCTATATCCTTCAGTACTGACTCCCAAGGAATACTAGAAATCAGGCTACTAAACATGTTAAGATCTGCCCTTCAGAAGTCTAGGATGGCAGTTTTGCTGCCTCCCCTCCTGACATCTCTGAAAACAGAGATTTGAATCAATTCATGATTGCTATGCCCAACACAACCTCCAACTATCACATCACCTTCCAGCCCTCCGCTGTTCACAAAGAGCAGGTCCAGCAGAGCCCCTTCCTTGGTTGGCTTACCCACCAACTGCATTAGGAAGTTCTCCTCAACATATTCCAGAAACCTTTGGGACTGTTCCCTCACTGCTGTGTTGTAATTCCAGCAGATACCAGGGAAATTGAAATCCCTCACAAGAACAAGGGCAAACGACCTTGAGATTTCACACAGAAACAAAGGTTCCCATGGTGTTGATTGAATTCTGTACTACGTATCTGAACTACAGGTAGAGTTGTAAGGAAAAACAGGAGTTTTGAAGTTTGAAGACAGTGAAGGAATGTCTTCTACCAAGTAATTTATGTGAAAGGGCATTGGCTAAGTCATGGTGTTTTTCCAGTGCATGTAAACACCTAGAGAAATAAATGAAGGTAACAGAGATTAGGAAGTGTATATTAAAATCTTTTCCTGATTTTTTTGTTTTGTTTTGGTTTTTTTGCATGTTCACAATGCTCAGTGCCCAAAGTGTGGAACTCCATCCTCAGATGCAGATTATCTTCACAACTGATGGCCACCATTGTCCTGGCAGATTCAGGAAGCTAAAAAAAAAAAAAAAAAAGGGCAAGAAAAACAGTAAAACTAGAGCTGATTTTAAACAATGAAAGTAAAAAAATAATTTCATTATGATATATAGTGTGTTAGGAAGTTTTTCTTAAATAGTCCTCTCTTCTGTAGGCAAGCAAATGTAGCTTTACAGACTTCAAAATCTCTTTTAAACAATAATAGGGAGACATTACTCATTACATACATAAAATACAATTATATAAATTGAATTTACTTCCTGGTGGAACATTATCTTTGCAATCACCGGCATTAACACTTAAATAAAATTGAAGTTTTGTCACTGACTTCAAGGAAAGTGTTTCATCCCTAATTACATTTTCCAAAAGAAATTATAGGGTCTAATACAAAACCTTCTGAAGCTGACAACAAAAGACTGTGGTAGATGTCAGCGGATTTAGTGGGAGTAGGTGGTAAATTAACAATGTATAAAGAAGCTACTGAAAATATGCAAGAACATTTTCTGAATCTTCTGGAACACCTGTTTCAAATTCTGTACAGTATATTGGTTATTCAGACATGTATCAGTAAGTGTACTTGAAACAAAAGGAATGTTCTAAACACTCAACTGATAGTTTTAATTGATTCAAGAAAGGTTGAAAAAACACTTTCACAGGTGGAGAGTATGGTACTGGATTTGGTATCTTTGCTTTTCTTGCTCTTACTATTCAAATTTGTCCTTGTTTTCAAAGAGGTGATGAAAAACCCCATGTATTTGTCCTGAATAAGATCCAAACTCCAGGGCTACACTCAGAAGCCAGTCTGCAGTCCTTTTTCACACTGCATGTCCCTGACTTCCCCAGGAGCACCTTGGGCAAGGCCATGGGCCAGGTATGCTGTCTATATCAATCCCGGCCAATTCTTCCTCATAAGGCAATGATGGTGTGGTGCAACTGATAAATAACAGATGGTTAGCGCAAAGGAATGCAGGCAAATAGCAAAGACTGTAGAGGGTTAAAACACTGGGATTTTGAGTGCAGCTGTCCACAATAAATATGCATAAGTTCATTTTTTTGCTTAGTTATGGATTCATCCACCTGTTTTCCTGAGTGTGCCAGACATTTTGTACCAGGTCCTATCCAAAGTCCATGTAAGTTAACAAAAAAGAAGTTGTCAGTGATCTCAGGGAAATGGAATCAAGACATATGGGGCAGTTTGACTAGCATATTTATATTACGTGTTCTCAGATTTGACCTTGTAAGATCAAGGCCTAGAGAAAAAAATATTCCTTTTTTGTGCAAGGGATTTACAGATTCTGTGCTGTTCTTATTTCCAGGTAGTTTTTAAAAATACACCTGTGCTTGCTTTAAATTATTCAAGTAGATATCTTTGTAGAACAAAAATGTTAATGGAGAGTTCTGAGCTGTGGCTCCGGTCAGCAGAGATTGATGTTCTGCTGGTGGCTCTAACCTCAGCTCAAACATTCCCAGGTCAGTTTTCACACTCTCTCCAAAGTTGCTTCTTCTGCCCAACATTAATCAGATGAATTGTTGCTGCCACAGAAATGAGCACATTTCCTCCTTCAGACCACGACTTTGCTCCCCATTGACATTTCTGATGCTTGTTGCATTAGACTTATTCTCTTCGACTGTTACCTTACCTGTATATGTTGGATGATTTTATCTCTATTGCCTTTGTACCCAGGTAAGGCCATAGGGCATCCTACAGGCATAGTCAATCAGTGAATCCACTGNAAACCTGCCGACATTGTGCCGGCAGGACAGACATTGAGTGATTAGAAGGGAGAAGGGGCCAAAAGCCATCTTTGAACTAACCACCTTATCTTTCTTTATTGCTTGTCTCTTTCATATTGTTGTACCATTTAAATTTAGATAAAGCTATTCTTAGAAATTCACTGTCTGTGTGCCTAGTGTTTCTTGTTTTTGTTTATTGCTGTTCCCATTTTGGGAAGAGGGGGTATTGTAGCAAAATCCTCTCAAAAGATTGTTCTTTTGACCTTAGCTTCTGGTCAAACCAGGACAAACAGTAACAGCCCTCAGTAACCTAAACATATTAGGAAAAAATATATAATCTGTGAATGCTGCAAGAAACTTCAGATACAGGAGTCAAATTTACCAACAAAAAACAAACCAGAAAAATAACACCAAAAAAAGGCCTACCTAGAGGTAAGTCCCCATGACATAATTCAAGAACTGTGTAGATAACAAGATGTAGAAAGTAATGAGCATTACCAGTTGCCAGCAAGTTTCAGGATCCATTTTATAGATCTGGAATTGCAATAAACAATATAGCATATATCAGTTAATAAAACATATGAACTATCATATGCAACCTGGCCTTCTCTATACTCCATTTTTCCTCTTAGTGAAAAAATCAGTGAAGCAATTTCTTGAACTCCACTCTGCACAGCTACTCAGAATCATTAAATTTCATGCTTTATTTTCTAATAAAACCTCTAGTTAATCAACATTACACTTATCTCTTTTTATTACTGTCTGGTATTTACATTGAAGATGTTGGCCAGTCTTGAAACTGAGCTGGTAGAAATGTGGCTTTCATTTAAAAAATGAACCCTTATTCACTGACACCTCTCTAAACAATTATTTTCTTGCGTGAGTCACTTGGGTTGGAGATCCTTGACAGCCAGGTTTTGGGAGGTTCATGTATATGATTAGGTGATGGTGTCCCGAATGGCTAGTGTGCACAAAATAATACGAAAACAGCCTTCCAGTCCTAGCAAGTAAATGGAAGAAGAGCTGGCCTAGACTTTTTTCTTTAATATGCCCTTAGTTATTATTTAAATTTCTTCATTCCTACTTCATACTTACATTAGCAGACTAGGCTAAAACTTTATGTGTAGTTTCCCTCTCTGCAATATTGTAATTTGCATTAACTGTTAGTGCAAACCTGCTTAAGTGACCCATCAGTAGAAGTCAATAGTTTGGAGTCGGAAAAAAAATAATGGAAGATTAGGTCCCCAAATCAATTTGCATTTTAAAGGCTGAAACAGAAGTTCAAAATATCTATTTTAATATCACTTCGGTAAGTCAAGATGTGTTTACTTACTGCTGACAACCCTACTATTTGAGTGAGAAGAGCAACAGGATTGTCCTGATCCCACACAGTATGGGAATCCCTCCACTGAATCCAGATGTGGAGAAGTAAAGCTACTTGCTCCAGGCACCCCCAGAAAGGCTGAGGAGAGCTTAGCTCTTTGCAGTCCAGGTTAGCACCCAAAATGACCCAGCCAATCCATGTCCTCACTTGCTGGGTGCTGTGCAATCAAATCTAAAGCCAGATGTATTCCCACGACAGATGTATTTTTCAAAAATAGACATTTAGCTGTGATTACTTCATTAAAGAGATACCATGTGGCATTTTCCACTTCTGAAAATCACTGCAGCTCTGTGGATGTCTAAAGATTTAATCACCATTTTTTGAGGTAGACATCAACATTTCAGAGAAGACTCTAAAGACTAGTTACAGTTTTTTATTCCAATATATTGTATTAAAATACAATGTGTATCATAGAATATACATTGCATTAAAATAAAAGTCCATACATCGTTATTTATCTATTATATCATTATTCTTGTAATAAACTATAAAGTTGCAAAATTAAGGATGAAATTAGAAGTCTTTTCTAAAGTTCAGAAAATATGAAATCTGACTACAAGCAAATTTCCGGTATCAGTTAAAAGCAATTTTCATATCCCTGGTGTGAAGAAAGCTCAAAATCCTAAGCTGGCTGCAAACTGAACACATCAAAAGAGAGGAAAAAGACATCTAGTTGCTAAGGTCTACCATAAGTTGATTTTATTCTGCGAGTAGAAGCCTGGTGGAAGTTGATTAGACACCTAATTAAAAACAGTTAAAATTGCTACCACGCAAAACCTGAAGTAATTGTTTGCACATGTATGGAGGCTATTATTGAACTTTGGGGCTGAATGCTTTCCAGCCTTCTCTGCTATAGCCAAGAAATTTTAAGAGCCACATTTTCCTTTTAAACTAATATTTAAAAGAAAAAATAGAATAGGACTTCCAGAAAGAAATCTCCTGGGAGTTGAATAATGGTTTTCACTGGAGTTTGCTGCAACAAGTCAGACTGTACTTACTGCTGCTAAGAATTAAAGAGGTAATCAGCAAAAAAAGACACAGAGAGAGGTGCCTAACCTGTGGTGAACCTGCACAGCTCTGATGCAGTCCACAAAGACTGCCAAGGCAAGATGAAGACAGAGTTAAGACATTGCTTTGAATTTTCCTTTGATATACAAATATGAGCACATAAGATTAAAGCAACATTTTTAGTAAAATCGTATAGCTATAACAGCCAATACAAAATGACACTCGGCTTTAGAGGCCTGGTCTGCATCATAAACCTTAGGTATGAGAAGTGAATAATTGATTTGGTTTTGTATTCAAGACAAAGTCTTATTTCTTCAAAGCATCAGCATATGCTGTAAAGGGATCTAACCAACTTAATCTCATTCTATGACTGGGTGACCCGCCTGGTAGATCAGGGGAAGGCTGTGGATGTGATCTACCTAGACTTAAGCAAAGCCTTTGACACAGTCTCCTATAGCATCCAACTGAAAACATTGGCAGCCCATGGCTTGGACAGGTACACCCTTCGCTGGGTTAAAAACTGGCTGGATGACTGAGCACAGAGAGTAGTTGTGAATGGTGCCACATCCAGTTGGTATCCGGTGTCCAGTGGTGTCCCCCAGGGTCAGTACTGGGCCCAGTTCTATTCAACATCTTTATTGATGACCTGGATGAGGGGATAGAGTCTACCATTAGTAAATTTGTGGATGACACCAAGTTGGGAGCGAGTGTTGATCTCCTGGAAGACAGGAAGATGCTGCAGAAGGACCTGGACAGGCTGGGTTGAGGGACTGAGGCCAACGGCATGAGATTCAAGAAAGCCAAGTGCAGGGTCTTACACTTTAGCCACAATAACTCCATGCAGCATTACAGACTGGGAGAGGAGTGGCTGGAGAGCAGCCCAGCTGAGAGGGACCTGGGAGTACTGGTTGACAACCAGTTCAACATGAGCCAGCAGTGTGCCCAAGTGGCCAAGAAGGCCAATGGCATCTTGGCCTGTATCAAGAATAGTGTGGCCAGCAGGACTAGGGATGTAATTCTCCCCCTGTACTCTGCACTGGTGAGGCCTCACCTTGAGTACTGTGTGCCGTTTTGGGCCCCTCACTTCAAGAAAGATATTGAGGTGCTGGAGCGGGTCCAGAGGAGAGCAACAAGACTGGTGAAGGGGCTGGAGGGAAAGTTGTGTGAGGAAAGGCTGAGGGAGCTGGGGCTGCTCAGCCTGAAGAGGAGACTTGGGGGGACCTAATCACTCTCTACAACTACCTGAAGGGAAAGTTGTAGTCAGGTAGGGGTCAAGCTCTTCTCCCTAGCATCTAGTGGCAGAACAAGAGGGCATGGTCTGAAACTGCAACAAGGGAGGTTTAGGCTAGACATTAGGAAGCACTTCCTCCCGGAGAGGGAGATTAAGCACTGGAATGGACTGCCCAGGGAGGTAGTGGAGTCGCCGTCCCTGGAGGTGTTTAAGAAAAGACTGGATGAGGCACTTCATGGCATGGTTTAGCTGATGCCATATTGTTGTGTCGTAGGCTGGACTGGGTGATCTTGGAGGTCTTTTCCAGCCATGATGATTCGGTGATTCTGTGACCTGAAGTTTATGGAAAAAACATGCATTGCAAAAGCATGCTGAGTTTACCATAAGTGATCTGCTTCAGGAGAAAAGCTCTGCAAAGAAATATGCCCTGAACTTAATAAAAATATAATTGCTTATTCCTAGTAAGCTTGAACTTTTCCTGGTGAGATTATCACATGCAATAAATTTGGCAAGAATCACCCCTTAAAAAATTAACTGGTCTTACTAAGCATCACTAACAATGTATTTTACATCTAAGACAAATCCAAAGAGAGATTAACTTAGCAAAAAATTCTGAGTTTTGAAGTAAATTGTTTTTTCACCACATGTGACCATCTAGAATAATTTCAGTGTAAGTAGACATAAATAACAGAAGAGTTCATGGGCACTAAACAAGAATTTCTTGTTTTACGTGATAAGGAACCTCAGAAGCTGGAATAGAATAAAATACATATTACTAATGCTAAGAAAACTAGTTCTGTTTTATCTAATTAATGGCAGCATCATAGCTGCAAGTGTGAATGCTGGTATTTTAATGATGAGAAAAAGTATCTTTAGAATAATCTTATCATTTCAGTGCTCTTTTATTAGTGTCTTCAAAGAGCTTAAAATAAATTTAATAAATTAGAGTAAATCTGGTTTAACAGTGAAAATCCTGATGGTCTGTTTTAATATTGTTTGATATTTCTACGTGTCCTGAAACATTATGAAAAGATTTTGATTTTCAGAATCTGAAGAAATAAATAAGTATAATTCTGCTAGCAGATGAATCCATTACTCACTGGTGCTAATTCTTCATAATTTTTCATCTACTGTATTCATTTAGAGATGTGCAAAGTCAGTGCAAAACTATTCTAATTNCAGGAGCCACAGAAGACCCCAAGTGATTTTCAGACTGTGCCTGACCAAAAACCTTTATCAAGGTGCAAAAATATGTAAGGCAGGAAACTGGAAAGTCACTCCCAGTCTTGTGGATCTCCTACTGATACTGGTCTGGATTCTAGTTTTACTCAAGTAAATTCTTCAGCTCTGATCCTTTTTACCATTAATTCACAGCCAAAGATGAGATTTATGGACCTGAACTTTAACGTTGAACCATGTATAATGTGGTTTATTTGAAGAAAAGTTAACCAGCAGTAAACAGGGGCAGACCTTTAATTAGTCTCCATGGGGTTGTTTTTTTTAGGCATTTGCTAGAATTCATACAGCAAATCTGTTCTGTACATTTTGCTGGAAAGAATATGCACAAAAATATTTTTAAACTAAATTCAGCTGGTTCTAATCCTCTGATAATTCAATCTGCATGCATCCTGAGCTTTAACATGAACCAAACCATCTGTAAAATTTTAGTTACATTAGAAGACACAAGTCTAAGTTTTGACCGGACCTGAGCCAATCAATACGACTTTCTTTCTTTGATCTTTGTATTTTCTGGAATAATAGCAAAAAAACACACAAAAGTCACCACAAAATCAATCCAAGACATAATGTAGTCTTAAAATTACTAGGCCTTCTTTTTGATGAGGGATTTTGTTGCTGGTAGAGTTTCTCAGCTTGCTACATGCATTCCAGTGGTGGTTCAAATTCTTCTGCCAAAATGAACTTAGAGGATAAACTGTACTTGCAATCATTAACTGTACATAACAAACAGTAATAATACTAAAAAGGAAACATAAATTTTATCTTAAAAGGCATGTATGGTCCTCATTGCTTTTTTCAGATGACATCCAGACCAAATTTTTTTAAATAACCAGTACAGACAATACAGGAACTCAATTGAGGAAGAATTCTGAGAAAAAACAAACCAGCCAATTCGAATTACACCAGAAGTATGTTATTCACATTACATTCAAACAGTGCTTATTCCATACTCTCACATTCCAGCTATAAGATGACCTCAGTAACATTTACAGATAACAGTTTGTATTTAAACAAACAAAGTTGTTCTATTAAAAGGAAATGTGTTTGCATGACAAATGCCTTTTTTTGGTGAAAGTCCCTTTATTTATCATGTAGTTTTCCTCCGTTTATTAGATGCATATTCTTGAGTCAGGATGTTCACTATCCTACTTGTACTTAAGTGAGAGCTAGTTGAGTAGGAATGGGCATAAAGCACGGCTGCTCAAGTAGGGTAGTGTTTTGATTTTTCTTGGTGCAATTGTCCGTGCAGTGGACAGGTAGGCAGAGTCCTCTCTGGACCCTGGGGAAAGACAGTACTACACAAAATGCCCTTGAGGCATTTTTTGGCTACGTACAAAGATGATTTATGTGCAGATCTTTACTTGCTGCCTGAAGTACACATCATGCTCCAGCGTGAACCTAAACCCATAAAGCATGGAAAAGAAAAAGATTACTAACTGGACTCCAGGGCTGTTAAAATAAGGCTGTTGCATTTATCCTATTATCATGCACAATTAATAGGTTCTCCTGCACATTGGGTTTTTTTTCCCCAGTTGCCTCAGTCTTGTATTTTTCTTGCCCTTTTATTCATGCTTATTAGCTTCAATCTACATCTTTTGCAGTTTTCAAGATCAGTCAGTCTTTTCTACGATGAAACCAGCTAGAATAATTTAAAAGGCATTCCAAATGCCTGTCATCACAACTAAACTTCTATTATTTCATTTACCTGAAATCCTTACAGCCTAAGTAGTGGTATTTTCATTTGGATTACTAACTAAGGTCTACTGGTGTCTGATGGTGCTTTTTGCCTTTTCCACTTAGCTATTATCTTTACAGTCTCCTCATAAATCAGAGGACTGGCTGCTCATTCCCTTCTTCTGTATTGGTATCAAATTTGGGCAGACTGCATCCTTTCATTTACTCTTGTGATGTGGTGTGGCACAGCAGAATGGTTGGAAATGGTCTTAGTTAGATATACGGTCAGTACAGGTAACCCCTCTGGTATTCCCACCTCTGAAGGAGAGGAACATAGCAAAAAAAATTAAGTACAGATCTCCTGGACTTCAGAAATTTACCTGAAGCACAAAATATAATACCAATCATACTGAAATAAGAAAAATAAGAGAAATAGATCAATTCCCCCTTTCCTGTCCTGCCGTCTGTCCTCTACCATAAAGATTCTGGTTTCACAGTCTTTGTAGAAAGAACATTTAAATCAGATTTTGATCTCCATAAGTTGTAACAGCTGGAATAGCAAAATATAAAACAGTTCACAATGGTTTTCCATATGAAGAAGTGCTGGAGACATCTCTAAATCCTTTGATTTGGCAGTGAAAAACAGCATGTATAGCCAATGTAGTCTGTCTCGTGCATCTTTTATTCAGAAAGAAAATGTCGTTCATTATCATGCATACTGCAACCAAAGCGTGCAGAGATACAGAAAAAAAGAGGAAACCTTTAAAAAGCTTACATAGGAATAGGAAGAGCACTGTAACTTCGAAGTCACTAGGACACCATAAGAAATTTTCTTGTACAAATCTGAAACAAAGAACCTTCAGAAAAACACTTTCATTTGTGAACTGGGACTGAACAGGCAGTCAATCTGGCAGGGTCATTTGAGCGAAAAAATATCTTATATCCCACAGTAAAAAATAACATGGTGAAAGAATTAGCAGAGTAAAGAGAAAAAACATTAAGAAACACATGGCTCTAAAGAGGACTGGGTTGCCTCATCCAAAGCGCAGTAAGAGAATCTACAGATCATGAGACATCTGCATAGTCAGGAAAAGTAAGAGAAAACTTCACATAAAAATGTCCAAAAACAATGGAATTGAGGAATTTCATCCAAAAAAAGAAAAAAAAAGGAGAAAGAGAAAGAAAAAGAAAGAGAAAAACAAAAAAAAAAAGGAAAAGAAAAAGTCAAGGGTTAGGGCTGGGCCAACAACTAATCCAGTGACAGACACACTCTATTACGCCTCTTCTACACATCCACCCCCCAGGAAGGGAAAGGCAATAAGAAAGAAAGACTTGTGGATTGGAAAAGTAAAACTAATGAAAATAATAATAATAAAATTAATTATATACAAATATATGCAAAACCAATAACAAACCCAAATCCCCTTGATGTCAACTACATTCCTGTCACCACTTAAACTGTGCAAAAGGGCTCAGCACACAGGAACCAGTCTCAGTGGGGCTAGATCTTTGAACTCGATTCAGGAGCTCTCAGATCGAGATCAAAAGGAGACCAGGCAGAGTCCTCCTCACATGCTAGCCATTGAAGAAGAAAGAGAAGGCAGAAGAGGTAGCTGACCCTCAGCTTTTTACTGAATATGACATATAAGGAATGGAATACCTAGTTGGTCACTTTAGGGTCACCTGAACAGTCCACTCCTCCCTAGAGTGCAGTCTTTTACTCTGCACCCCCGTCACGGTACACAAGATTTAGCAGTGACCTCCATCTGCATAGCAATCCTTGGTAGTAAATCTAAACATTAGGCCTTATCCCTGCTAGAAGAGGGCACTCTCTGCAAAGACATGCTGTTAATTTCAGAAAGTGCAGGTACTTAGAGGGGCTTACTTCCTTACTTAGAATTGGTTCTTTTCTAACGCAAACCAGGACAGACACTGTTCATAATATCACACCCATTTTTAAAAAGGGTAAAAAGGATGACCCAGGGAACTACAGGCCAGTGAGCATCACCTCTGTGCCTGGGAAGGTCATGGAGCGAATAGTATTGGAAGGGATGCTAAGGCACATACAAGATAAAGAGGTGATCCTAAGTAGTCAACACGGATTCACTAAAGGCAAATCATGCCTGACCAATCTGGTAGCCTTCTATGATGGAGTGATTGCAGCAGTTGATGAGGGGAGACTGACTGATGTCATCTACTTGGACTTTTGTAAGGCCTTTGATACGGTTCCTCATGACATCCTCATCTCCAAACTGGAGAGATGTGGATTTGATGAGTGGACTGTTCGATGGATAATAAAAGGTCTGGAAGGATGGTAGCAGAGAGTCGTGGTCAATGGCTCTTTGTCCAGGTGGAGAGCAGT
>VWZO01015949.1:110671-177866 GCA_013396975.1 Bucco capensis | reverse complement strand
AATCCTTGTATGGGTAGGATGAGCTCATTAGCCTTCTGGCAGTCATCCTAGGAGAAGGACAACTGTGATTCCAAACCTGGGCAGATGGAGCTCGTTTAGCCCTGTGAGGCCTTCCATCTAAGAGAAGGACACTCTAATAAAACCTACGTCCTAAGGACTTCACTGCCAGCGTCCAAGCTTGCTAGGCCCTGGCAGATGAACCTTAGGACTAAAGGGTGGTTCCAGCTCTGCGCATGCTGTGTCTCACCTAAAAAAAATCCCTTGTGCAGGCTCGAGGGTGCTATCCGCTATCCTCTTTTTATCGGCGCGCTTGGAAAAGGCGCTGATGAGGAGCGTGGATGGAGCCCTCCCTGGATCTTCTTTCGTGAAGCCTAGCCATACATATGAAACTTTGTGACTTTTATTCTTCCAGGTTTGAATCACGCTGCTTAGTCCTCTTCTTCTGTATTTATAGTCACTTACTGGTTGCTGTAGCTTGCTAATGAGTATGTAGTGTTCACAAAGATGTGTGAATTGTTCTGAGTTTTTTTTTTTAACATCTCTAATTAAAATCTAATTGCTTGAATTTAATTAACTGTCTGCTAAATGTCTTTTAGGAAACCCATAAATTAGTGTAACCTAGAACGAAATGTAAAAATTAATTAAAATTATTGTTGGCAAAACTGTGCTATCTGTATGTGTGCTCAACCAGTCAAGTGATCTTATTAGAGAGCAAGTTGTCCTTTTAATGTCTCCTGTCATTATCTGGAAGACAAAATGTTGTTACAGACTGTGCCCTCCAGCACATGCAGAAATACCTTCTTGCAGTTGAAAATACTTTACATGACTGTTTTCTTTTGGCTTCCCGTTGAAATTTTTATAAGAATAAGCAGATGAAAGAAAACATTTTAAATATAATTTAGAAAATTGTTTGGGTTATTGGCTTAGTAAATGCTTATGCAGCACTCTACTTAAGAGTATGCAATTACTGTATACATTAAAAATCTATGTATTATGACTTAACTGTGCCAGCTGAAATAGGTATCGATTTACTTTATTGATAAAACACCAAGTTATTTCACATTTGCTGGGACTTCAGTACCTTTTGAATATTGCCAGTAGCAAAGTGGTTATTGAATCCCATTTATTGTCTCAAGCAGGACAGTCATACCTTACATTTGAGCAATTCCAACAGAACAGGCATCAGAGGGCTCAATAGATTCTGCTGATTTGCTCTTTCAGATGCATCCCTCAAAGTGAAAGAATGTGCTTTTGAATGGGAACAAGAAGACCAGGAACTTGGATTGAGCTCCTGGGCTCCTGCCTCACTTCCTTACTGAGACAGTAACACTGCATGGCTGGGTGGTTTCGGCTCTGCCAAGTTCTCTCTCATCGTAGGGTTTTGATCAAAGCAACCTGAAGATGGCATGTTCAGTGAAAAGAAGGCAGTGTTAATTCCATCCAAAGAATTGAGCAGAGAGTTCTACCAAAACAAAAAGCAAACAACCAGAAAGCTGATGTGGGGAAATAGTACAGCTAAGGCTATGGGTAAGGGTCATCCTGCTTTAGCCTGCCCTCCTCTTTGTGCTGCACTACTGACCTGTATTCTCTTCCACCCTCATGCTGGTGCCTACGAGCCCATGGTGCACTGGTTCAGAAGTGCCCATCAGAGAGTTGCAGGACTGTAGAAGACTGACAGTTTTGTCAACAACAATTTTTGTTAGTGTAACATCACTGATTTTATTCATTTACAGATTTTTGGCTCACCTCAGCTGTTTTGGTGGATTTCTGCCTAAATTGACTTGTGAAGGGTAGAAGAATCATAATAGGTGGTGACCGAGGGTGGTAGAAGCCCTCAGCTTGAGGGTGGGTGGAACATGGTTGCACTGTGTATAGTTGGCTGTGCTGTTTTGTGCACCTGCTGCAGTGTGGAGGATGTTGCCTTTATTGGGCGTAAAATGTAACCTTCTGGTACAGCTAATGTTCACTTTCAGGTGAAAGATGTCTTGGAGTGTCACTCTGTCACTTCTGTGGCACCTCTTAAGCTATTCATTTCCTTCTGTAAAATTAATTGGTTAAGGAACTAGATTTAGGCTTATGAAGAAGTGGTAGCTGGCTGCCTGAGGCTGGTGAAGGGTGCTCTTTGGTGGCCAGTTTTCCATTGCTTTTAGCTGTTGCATTGTTCTCCATTCTGAGAAAGCTTCTGCTAAGTAAGCTCTGGAACAATAACTCATTGTAAACAAAGATATGTAAGCATTCATCAGATAATATTAAAAAAATGACTACAGCCATTTCCAAGTTTGTCACCAGCATATGATAACAACATGGTATAAAGCATTTAAATAGGACTCTATCCAGCAGTGATGTCTGTGACAGAATACTAGCTCAGAAAAATAAGAAGTTACAGCTTTTGAATTCAGCCATGGATTTTGTGCAGCATTGTCCTCTCTTCTAAAGTCCCAGTGATGCACAGGCAGGTATGCTAGAGGGATCAGGGGAGCTCGAGCAGAGAGGATCTTGTGCCTTGAGTCTGGGAAGCGTGTGTGTGTCATGCTTCATCTCTGAATGGGTTTGGTACTGAGAAAAGTGAGTGTGTGGAATGATTAGCTGCAGCAAGTTGGCTATTTGTCATTTTGGGCTAGCATATGAAGTTTTACAGTTGCCCATCTAAGACTGCAGAAGTGGCTGTGGCGCTGCAGTGCAGTTACTCATATAGCGACAGTGAGTTCAGCTTAACTCACTGGCACTATTTGTGGGCTTGCTGTGTGCTATTGTCAGTGTGCTAGTCTTCTGAAAAATAAAAAAACTTTGGCAGGACGTCAGTCTGTCCTGCCTGAGAAGGATGGCTCTGGTTGGTGCCAGGGGTGATTAAACTCTAGCAGCAAGGAGGCCAGGCTGTTTGCTTTAGAAACTCAGTGGTGGCCCACCTTTTGATAAAAGGGTCTTTGGTTAATGGGCAGGGAGGAGGAGCCCCTAGCTCTGTAGCCGGCTGAGAAGCAAAGGATTGTGTGTTTAAAAAAACAGCCCCCTTTTTTTTTTTTTTTTTTTTTGCACAAAGCAATTCGCAGTGTTTGGCCTGGTTTTGTTTTTAAAAACAAGAAAAGAAACAGAACCACAAACGCAGGAGTGTGTATTAGAAAGACTCTTCTCTTTTTAGAAAGGCTTTTAATGCCTGGGATGCTGAGAAAAACTTTTGGCCTAATGGTGTGTTTCTCATACTCTTTAACAGAGTATTTTTGATATGGGGAGTACAGTTACCTGACAAGACTTCCTCTTACCTGAAGAACCCACTATAAAAGGGTTTTTTCTGTGCTTTTTATCAAACAGCCCCCAAGAGTGGAAAAAAATGGTAAAAAAAAATGGAAAAAAAGAACAGTGCTCTCACAAATCCTCTGAAGCATCCTTTTGTATGCAGCATTATATTGCTAATTGTGCTGTTAGTAATGTACAAGGAGATCTGTATGTGACTCCTTGCCTATTGAAGTAGCTGCTTCCCTTCTTGGTTGGTTTCTATCAATCACTGAGGTTTATTTTTCCCTCCTCTCTTCTAGGTCCTTGTTAAATCTAATCCTTAATGAATGTGATTCTAAGGCCATGAATGTTGTTCCTGTTTTACCCACACAAAATATAATAGGAAGGGTGTTAGGTGGTAATTAATTTTATAGCACATGGCATATATGATGACAGTGCAAGTCTCTCTGCTCTTGCTAGTGTTGAGTATTCCTATGTAGCAGAGATATTCTTCTGTTTAGGAGATGAGAATCACCTGGTAAACAACTTTTTATAAGCTTTGCTAACTTCCTTTTCAGGAAGGCATTCTACAGTTATATACAAGCTCAGGTGCAGCTACTGCTTGCTTCCTTTTCCCTCTCTAAACAAGTGAGCAGAGGCATCAGCAGTTTAAAGATGAATTGTTTGCCTTTTTTTTATTTCATCTACTTGTTAAAACGGATGCAGAATTTTGGTTTCCTAGGCTTTTCTTCAGCAGGTAGTGAAGGATGGGTACCTGGAAACACCATGTGGTGATGTGCAAGCCCTTCTGAGAGTTTCGAGTCACCTTTCTGAAGCACACATGTGCTCTCATTTACCAGGGCTGTGTTCATGGGGAAGCTTGCAACGTTGAGCTTGGTAATTGAGACAGTCAGTGGAAGTAAATGGGTGGTGCTGCTGAAGGGGCGGGATGTGAAGAGAGACACTAGAGTCACTAAAGGCCTGAGTTTATTGCTAAATCTTGGAACATGCAGAATGTTCTTTTCTGTTTTGCCTTTTTTTAATTTCCTTTTTTCTCCTGGCTGTTGTTTTCTTCCTCCTTCCCATTCCCCTTTACTTCTTACTTTTTATTTAGTTATTTTTTTTCTTTTTGCTCCATGTTGTAAGTGTTCATGCTACATACCTTCAGTGAATACTACAATATCCTTCCTAAGCTTTCTACCCTAAGACTTCTTACTGGGTTGGATGAACTAGGATTGTTTTTATTAGTATTTTGATTGTTTTGCCTCTCTGTAGCTGGCCTGTTCTGCTCATCCTCAATAGTTTCAGCCTAACTTGTTTACTAAATATAGCTGTGTCTTCATGTCCCTTAAGTGCTGGTTTCCCAATGTCTGTACTCCTCTGTTTTGCATGACGGTGCTATTCATTGGAAAGGACAACTTTTTTTTAGCAAGTATTGGAGAATCCAGTTTTTTCTTTGGTTGGTGGTCTACACTGCCTTTCTGCCACATCTGATGATATGAATTGCATGCTCTTGCAGGTTTTAGGCAAGATATTTTTGAGTGCAGATCTCTCAATTGTAGAAGTAGGGTTGCTTTTTGTGTTCTTGTACATCTTATGCATGATTAAAGTGCAGTGAAAGAGGCAAGAGACAAGCAACATAGCTGTACTGTATAGAGAGTTAAATGTTTTGGAGAGGTACAACTACCTTGGGTTTCGTATGTTGTATTATGTTGTCTCTTGCCTGTTTCACTCTCGTTTTACTTGAAACTCAGATTGTGGCTGTGAATGGAGTGCTCCAGCCTGGAGTTGGTTCCCACTTCTCCTGCCAGTTCTTTGCACTTAAAAAAAAGAGGGGAAGGCTGAAACCAAATGTATTTTGGATTTGTGTAAACGATTGTAATGCATCAACGAAAATTGGCAGGCATTCATAGTCCTCTGGGAAAATTGGGAGTTTGAAAGTCTGTGGATAAATTGAAGTCACAAATGCTTGTAAGCCCCAGATTTGGCTCCCTAAAGGGATGCTGTAAATTAGTTAGGACTAGAAATGTGGTTTAGTTAAAATAAATGAAAATGCTTTTTCATGAGAACTTTGTAATTTTAAAGACAAAGGAGTGTGATTTCTTCATTTTGAGTTGAGGACACAAAGGCAAGAAAATGACTGTTAACAAGAGAAATTATGTTTGCTGTCCAAACACAAGAGATAATTATTTCATCACTCTTTATGCTTTTTAATGAAGTTATGACATGAGGGTAATAGAAATTGTTTTAAAATGCTTAATTTTGGTCAGCGATCAAGGTAAGCAAGCCCTCACATGTGTAACTACGTTGGCAATCCCAAATACACATAAAACAAATGGTAGAACTATTAGTTTGCCTGTGGTTTACTGTTACATTTTTTTCCGCTTTTGGGAACAAAATAAAATGTCACTTTATGTTGGGGTTCTGACAAGCTTTGAGCCCGTCACTGTACAAAACAACAGCAGTAGAGTGGGATCCAGTTTGTTTCCTTCCCCTTTAGTCACAAGCAGACCATGCCATTTTCTTAAGGGGTGTCCTTTTGTGTGCATTATATGGGTCTTCCGTTAATTAGATCTCTGAATTTCATTGACAAGCTCTGCTTAAAAATGCATAATAAAGTCCAATCTTACAGGTTCAGTTTTTGAGAATGGACTCCCCAAACACCACTTTTTTTGGCTTCTATTACACATCTTACAGTAACTCTGGCTCTTACAGCTAATGTAGAAACTTTGGAGTGGCTTTGAATTGTAGACATAATCCTCTAGGAAGGGCATGGCTAACCAAATTGCTTTCCAGGAGCAGTAGATATTGGAAACCTGACTGTGTGGAATGGAAGAGAAAGTGTTGCTAGAGATGTTTTCATATATATCTGGTTTGATGTAGCTGTGGTGAAATCACGCTTTCAGTTGGAGCAGTTCGGAGATGACTCCTACACATGTATATCTGGACTTCTGTCTGGGAGCAGAGTCAAACTTCACATGTCTTTATGTGTGCTGTAACTTATAGTTTGGTGTTTTTTTGGATGCAGTTTGGTTGAACGGAATTTCAGGAGAGTATTCCTGAAAGCATGCTTTTCATTGTTTCCAAAGAGAGGTGTGGAAAGGAGGAACCTTCAGAGATAGGAACCATAAATTAAACTCTTTCTGCTGCAGGATTCAGAGATGTGGCAATAGTCCCATCTGCATAGTATCACTTAACTTTTTATAAACAAGAACTCTAACAAAGAGAAAATTACAACTTTGTTTAGCTATGAAATTCTGCTATTGCCTCCTCTCCCAACATGTACTGTGCAAATGCTGTCAGAGAGATCTAGCAGGAAACCTGTGGTTGGTGTGGTTGTAATGCTTTGTGAACTCTGAAAGTGTCCGTTAAAGTCATGAGGCAAGGTGGACAACAATTAAAAATAGCCCAAACTCTTAGTTTCACCTTTCCCCCCATAGGCAAGCATGGAAGAGCTCCAAGTCACAGAATAGTAGGAGTTGGAAGGGACTGCCTGGGGATCATCTAGTTCAATTCCCCTGCCAAAGCAGGTTCACCTAGATCAGATTGCACAGGAATGCATCCAGATGAGTTTTGAAAGCCTCCAGGCAAGGAGACTCCACAACCTCTCTGGGAAGCCTGTTGCAGTGCTCTGTCGCCCTCAAAAGAAAGTTTTTCCTTATGTTTAGGTGGAACTTCCTGTGTTCTAGTTTGTGCCTGTTGCCCCTTGTCCCATTGCTGGTTGCCATTGAAAAGAGATTGTCCTCATCTTCTTAAGACCTGCCATTTAGATATTTCATAGAATGGTTAGAGTTGGAAGACACCTTTAGAGGACATCTAGTCCGACCCTCCTGCAGTGAGCTGGATGGAGTAAGGTGCTCAGATACTAAAGCAATGAGGCATGCTTAGGTGTTTAGATTGAGAACTAAGTTAGCGATCTTCCTAAAAGGCAAGAATCACTATATCCTTTTACAGAGGCGCCACATAGGCAGAGACTCATAAGAAGTTGCAACAAGCCAACAGACACATAGGAAATAGAACCAGGGACTCCTGATTGTTGTTCAGTCCCAGCTGGAAACAAAGAAGTATTACATCCCCTCTCACTCTTGAAGAGACGACAGCCCTCCTCAAATGCTGGAAGAAGGAACTAACCCTCTTCTTTATACTGAATGACTTGTATGGTATGGAATACCTAGTTGGTCACTCCAGGGTCACCTGAACTGTCCACTCCTTCCTGGGAGGCACCCACCATTTGCGGCGCAGAAGATCTAACAGTGACCTTGGCTTTGCATTCCCATCCTCAATAGTGACCCCAGAATTAGCTCTTATCATTACTAGAAGCAGACTCTTGTCTGGGGAAGCATGTTGCCGACTCACAAAACAAAGCTAACTAGAGAAGCTTTAACTGAAAAGTAAAATCATTGAATAGAACTGTTCTCATATAGCCCAAACCAGGACAGTGCCTTTTCTGCCTCATTCCTACTGGGTTATTTTCCCTTTTTTCTTTTTTTTTTTTTCCTTTCCTCACTCCATATCAGAAATCTGTTGTAGCTGGTGTGGCTGAGGACTCAATTTATATAACAGGCCAGGTTAGGGGGAATAGGATCTGTGCAAAGATACCGCTTTGGTGCAGGATTTATGGTGAAGTGTGGTAGACAGAAGGTGCAGTGTGCCCACTGGTGGTGAGGACAGATCCTGTAAGGCAGGGTAATAGAGGTATTTGTATCATTCCTCATGGCTTCAGGTTCTGCAAAATAGCACAATATTCTTTAATTCTACAACTAAACCTGTGTTTTCTGGCTTCGGTTAGCTAATGGAGCTGGGTTCTCCCAATTGGTATTGCTGGGATCCCCTCCCCTTTCCCAGTTTTTTTTTCTTTTTCTGTTGGTGTT
The DNA here is from genome assembly GCA_013396975.1 of Bucco capensis. NCBI lineage: Eukaryota > Metazoa > Chordata > Aves > Piciformes > Bucconidae > Bucco > Bucco capensis. Next base: position 169,785 of record VWZO01015949.1, on the reverse strand, counting down.
TTTCCTTTTTTTGGTGTGTATTTCATCGTTTTGTTTTGTTTTCTCCAGGGTAGAGTATTTAGCCTTGATTTACATTTCCTCTCAGTTCTGTTTGATTTTTTTTAAATTTATTTTTTTTAAAATCCTATGAATATTCATGTGTTATTGGTATTGTGAAGTTAGTGGAAGCTATAGCTATGAAGTATAAACAAAGAGGTAGGTGATTTGAGGTACTTGCAAAGTAGCTTTAAAAAATAAATAGTTTTTCTGTTAGGCAGAGGAAAATGGGTATTAGGCATAGTAGTTGAAAGCTGGAAGCAATTCAGATTGTTGGAAAAAGCTTTTTTTTTTTCCCCTGACCTTGAACTGCCTTACTAGTGTTTCATTAGAAATGATGCTTCAGTATGGCACCATTCTTGTGCTGTTTGCCAGTACAGCTAACCTGAATTGTCATGTACAAGCATTAAATAGATTATCCATATCCATTACTGCTGGTGTGCCTCTTCATTCTGGAGGTGAATGTGCTCACCAAGTATGACCAGTATGGCTGGATGACTGGGATCCTCTGTGGATTGTAGGCTAAGGAGTGTCAGTGATGTACCTTTTCCAGGGAACTACAGTACCATGGAGGAATGCAGACACAGAAATGAATCATCTCAGATGTCTTGTGTGCATGTGCAAGAGAGTTGGGAGCTGCTGCGTCAGGAGCTCTGTCCTCATCCTGTGGTGAGTTTGGGAGGAAACAATTGCTGCCCTCCAAGTGCAGCAGAGCATCTCCAAAATCTTCCCAGTGCACTAGTCAGTAACTGTATTACAAATTGATGTATGTTTTTATGATCTGATTTGAAAACTCTCAAAATGCAGAGAATATGATTAATTTCTGTGTGAGATTAAAATCAGGCCTCAAAGCTTTTCCATGCTACCTGGTTTAGGTGCAAAGAAAATAAAATACATCTAAGCTTATAGTCTGCAAATTTATAAACTCTGATGTTTATAACAACTGCAACCAAGAACTGAAAAACAATCCAGCTTTATTCATGATGTGGAAAAATATGTTAGATGTTATTGTTCAATGACAGACTGGTTTGGGTTGGAAGGGACCTTAAAGAACATTTAGTTCCAACTTCCATGCCATGGACAGGAATACCATCCACTGGATCAGGTTGCTGAAAGCCTTATCCCATGACATTTAATCCTAAAATAGACTTCATTTTTTGTTTTTAGATGCCAAACCTGTGGATGTTAACAGTTTTTAGTTTATTTAAAGAGCGTTGTGGATATAAGCTCTTGGTTTAAGACGCATTGTATGGAAAGTACCAATTTGTAGTTGGTAACAGTGCAAATACACCCAGTAAGTTTCTTAAAGACTTCAGTGTAATAAAAAATGTATTGATTACATGTGCTAGCATTGGAGAGAGGAAGTGAGAAAAATACTAATGCAGGCTAAGGGAGTTGAATATTCCAGGTAATCTGCATCAGTTACTTCCTTAGAACTGTTAGGTACGTAGAGTATATATGGCACAGGAAGGAAAAGAACCCTCCTGTCCAGGTCATTTGAACATGACAGTTTAACACATTTAATATTTGTGAGAATCTTACCTGTAAGAGAGGGTTGCTCTTGTTATGCTGTTGCATGTCCTTCTGGACTTGCAGGACTAGACTTATGGATCTTGCGAGTACTTGGGGTGTGTTTTGGACAATTATTTTTTTAAGATAACTTGACATAATGGTTCCACTTTTTACTCTGTTGCTGTTTAAATAGAGAAGTGAGATCCTGTGCTTTGGTGCATCAGTAAACATCTACTGTAAATTTTATCTAAAAAATACTTCCAGCCTAAATCCTAACCCTACATGGCTCTTTTGTTTCTTTTTATGTGCTAGGCCAGCAATGCTTTATATGATAATAACATGCTAGTTTCTGCTTATCTGATACTGTGGGCCCTTTTGCAGTAAAACCGCTGACCTTGTCCTGAAGTGAGAGCTGTGGTCGAGGTGACTGTGTTGCTTTGTACTTTGATGAGAACCTGAATTTCAGCTGTGAGAGGAGCAGGGTGGAGGCTGACTTGAATTTGTAGAGGATGCTGTGATCCTTCTTCTGCAGTGGAATCCAGAAAAAGGCACTTGTGAAACTTCAAGAAATGCAGAGGGTGCTGGCAGGAAATGTAGGAAAAATGAAATGCACATGCAGGATCTGTTCTGTATAAATGCATTTCAAGGTAATTTTGGTGTGAAGATAGTCAAGTTGTGGGCATCAGGTTGGCAGTTATCAATCTCTTATCTTGGTATACTGTAGATGGTATCTTTTGGGTTAAATATCCTGGTGTGCATTAGCAAATGCAGAAAATATGGTTCTCTTGGATGAATCTTATGCTGCTTTTTCATTAAGATAATTTGTCGGCGAGTTCCACAGTGTTGGGCAGGACTTAATCTGGTATCCTATTTTATGAACTGGGATGAGAGACAGGAGTTTTTTATATCAAATCATCTGAGTTTTGAACAGATTTTTGATAATCCATTTTGTACGTGTGCCAAGCTTGTGTTTCTGCTGCCAAAAAATGTTTATATGTATATACTGTGCTCTGCTCTTAGAGGAATATGGGGTTGGGAGAGTATTTAACTTGAATTTTAGTAGTCGAGTGATGTAGTCATCTTTCTCAACCACAAAGAGTTTAAGCTGTTTACTACTGTGTTAAGATATTGCAAAACACATGCATGTAAAGATTGCAAGCTGTGGAAGCTGAAGTGTCTGTTTCTCCGTACCTGCAGAAAGCCGTACAGTTTAACTTGTGACCTGTCCCTGAATATCATTGGAGCTGTTGGAGGGAGTGGAGCTGCTGAATGAGCACTTCTTTGAGTGCTCTGAACCTGAGGTGCTTGGCAGGGACCAGCAGGGAGTTGTGTAGGAAAAGGGAGGAAGTTGCTTAGTGCCTTGAGCAAGAGGGTGAGGTGCAAATGTGCAACTTCCCCTCACCCAGGGATCACTCAGCACTTTACTGTATAGCTTTTACAGGAGGCTTGAACCTTTGATGACCGTGTATTTGATTTGTTTTCTCCCTTTTATTTCTCAGGTGTTTCCATTTTAAGTGGCACTGAAAGTATGAGCCATGAAACAGTTAAACTCTGTCTTTTAACTTAGATTTTTTGAGTTGTAAGATATGCATTTGAAATCTGACTATGCTGAAGTCAATAATCGTGGTAAAAAAGTCAGTCTTGTTTGCAGACATTTACGTCTTCCCTGCCTTGAACAAGGCCCTGTTCCTGTCCTTGTCCTGCTCTCGCTCCGATTTCCCTCATCTTAGTGTAGTCCCTGTTGACCTCTGTGCCAGCAGAGCCAAACACAGCTCACTTCCCCTAAGCCTTCCAAATTCAGGGAAAAGGGCTTGGGCAAGGGGAAGAGGAGAGGTGATGTCTGTGCAGGTAACATTTGAACCGCATGTGGGACTTGACTTATTTGATCATCCTCCCCCTCTCTCCTCCAGCATATCTAAATATGATGGTTTTAAACCTTCAGAAATAAGAAAATGAGAACTACTTTGTATGTCCTCTGGATATCTGTTCAGTTATTGCCTAGCTAAATAAAAATACAGGTATCGGGGGGGGGGGGGGGGGGGGGTGTGTCTTGCTAAAATGTTTGTAATTGTCTGCATTTACAAAACTATCTTTTAGTGGAAAGTTCAGTTTCCTGTTCGTATAGCTTTAGCAGCTTTACCAGCAAAAGGGCTCTCACTTGGCTGCTGATTCTGTGAATTAATGGCAACATTTGCTGCTTGCTTTTTATAGACTACAAAGAAGCATTTTTTCAAAGCTATTGATAAAATGACAAAGGGAATTATGAGAAAGCAAAAGGGAATTGACAAGAAAGCATGTATAGAATATTTGCAGCTTATAGCAGGTATTGCATTTGTATTTATTGACGTGTGTATTTGTGTTTGATAGTTACCGACATGTGCCTTTCAGCCCTTACTTGAAGTTAATTTGAGCAGATAAAATTTGAATAGTCCTTATTTTTGTTTCTGGAACTAACTGGGAAGCTTCCAGAGTGTGGTGTATGTACGTATGTACTGCCACCTCCACCCCTCCAGCCCCCCTCCCACGGTTTTATTTAAAGGGTCTGTCCTTTTTTAGTCTGTAAGTGAACATTTCCGAGAATACCAGGACCAGAGCAAACTGTAATGGCAATGTCTTCCATTTTCAGTAGCATCTACAACAGCTCTTCTTGACTTACAAAAAAAAAAAAAGGCATAAAATAATTACATACTGCTCCTGTAATCTCATTAAAGTATATATGCATTCTTCACTTGAAACCTTTCTACGATATCATATAGCCCTATTTCAGGTACTTTTTGTATGTATTATTTGGTCCCCATTATCTTATGCATTGCAGTATGTATTTTGGGTTTGCAAATCTTTGTTTGATGTAGCTTTTTTCCTCTTTGCTATATTTTTATTCACAAGTCTTTTGCATACAACATGCAGATTGAAATTCAAATACATTCAACATTAAACTAATTGGAGGTAAAAAAAATCTTAACTAGAAAGAACTGGCTTGTCTAAGGTAAACAAGAAACTACATTTTGGCAAACAATTCTGCTCTACTATTCTATGATCTCTGTGTATGTATTCTTAGAATAAAAATGTGTAGGGTTGATGTCATCTAGGAGTTTTCTGTTCATTCTTAACTCTTCTTCCTCAGCTTAATTACTCGGGGATGTTACAAACCCTTGAGTTGCAGTACTGGCTGAATAGCCTTGGGTATCAGCTGCTGCTTTTGTTCTGCATCATTCTCTATTGTGGAATAGGGGTGTAGAAATAACCATTTCATACTGATTTTCATCATCTGTTTCATCAGCTTTGATGTGTATGTGTTGGTGTCCCCTTTTCCGTACATTGCATGGTACATGCTGTATCCAACGTTTTCCTTTAAGCTCCGTGAGGAATGGCTGTATGGTGGCCTTGAGCCACATGCTGCCTGTGGGTGGCATTGTGCTGGGAAGCAAATCTGGGTCCCTGCAGAGGTTTGGCGTAACCCATTGGGGGGAAAACTGTTGAGGTGGTGTTAAAGATGAAAACCTCTGTAGTTGTTTGCTAATCCCACTGTGCACGTGATCCTAAGGGGTGTCTAGGGAAGCAGGGGATGGCTTGTGTGATAGTGGAGACTTCTGTGTGCTTGCACAAAATAGAGGTAACATTAATCATCAGATATGAAATGGAGTTTTGTCTTGCTGTGAACAAGCAGTGTTATAGTAGGGAAGGGAGAGGCAGATGTCTGCCTTTGGAAGAAAGGCCTCTAATGAGAGGCTGTGGGAGCTACCTTTGGGTGCTCTTTGGAAATTGTCACTAGGATGCTGACAAGCTGCAGCTGGCTGGAGTAGTGCTCTACAGAGCAATTCCTGTTTCTTCCTGTTAGGCTACTGTAACATGCACCTCACTGTAAATACCTAGATTGTCCAACACTATATAATTTTATAGAACTTCCCCTTCCCCCCAATATCCGTATTAATGTTTTGTTGCGAGGTTTCTTTGTCTTGTTTTTTAAACTTTTGTTCCTTGGGGAATATAGTTTTTGTTTTTTTGTTGATTGCTGTTTAACTTCAACTTTTTGATGAAAAATTGTTGAGGTGGGTCTTGAGCATTTTTGCTGTTAGCAGTAAGGCTGCACTATAATCCTCCAAGATGTGGCAGGGAAAGGTGATGTTCGTTCTGCCAGTGTGATGGCAGAGAAAGATGGTACTGTGGTCTTCCTTAGCAGTGCTGCGGCGCTGGGGAGAGCTGTGAGGTTGACATGCAGTTTATATTCTCTGTTATTTCATAATTTCTGTATTTTTTAATGTATAGCTAGGCCATCCATGCTGTCTCTTAACTGGTACTTTGTGGATTCCTTAGCACCAGCCTGTGAGTGCGCTCCTCTTGATACCCTTGACTTGGGGTCCCTGACCTCATGGTGGTGACAGAATATAAAGTCATTCCTCAAATCTGGGGGCCACTGTGGAATCCAGACAGCAGGACCTGCAAATAATTATTTCTTCTGTGAATAATTCTGTTTGTCCAAATCTGGTGGTGCATGGCATGTATCTCATGTTCTCCTAGAGTGTTCTTGGTTATCATAGGGTATTTTATGTCTTGTCACTCTTTTTATAGCATGTGCCAGCTTTGGATGCTGACTTAGAATGTTTTCAGCATTAAAAAAGCAATTTTCTGTCTCTGGAAGCAGCTGTTAGGGTAGGTTTTAGCAGTTTAACTTTTGTGCTATGTTAATCATCAATATTCTCAAAATGGAAAACGGAATCACATTGAGGCTCTAATGTGTTGCTGAGCCACTTCCAGGGAGCTTAGAGCAGGAGGGTGCTGCTGCTACACTGGATTGACTGTTCAGTCCAACAAGGAACTCTTCAGTTTTCTTCAAACAAGAACCATCCTTATTTAATCTGATGGCTGCAGTATGGCTTTTTTTCTTTCCTCTCTTCCCTTCTTTTAATTTTGCGTGTGTTTATGTACTAAAAGCATCAAGAAGACCATTTTCCATACTAGTGTAACACTCAAAGTAGGTAGTTTTCTACTTGTTTTAAGGGATAGTCTACTTATAGTTTAGTGAATTAAGAAAACATTGATTGTAAAATAGAATCCTAGATCTTACCTTTGTGGGGTTGTTTTGATGTTTGGATTTTTGGATTCTTTCACCTTTGTTTGTAGAATGGTTAATGCATTTTAAGATAACTAATTATAGAAGTATGACACAATTTTTTTTTGCAAAATAGAGCTATGCTTTTAAGATGTGTAACATACAATCTTATTTTAAAAGCTTTTACATTGCAGAAGTTTTTTTATATTGTAAAGTACATTGCACTTCTTTGTTAATCATTAGAGTTTTATTATTTTTTTTGATGTGACTCATTTTTCCATGGACTTTTATTGTAGCAATTACACATGTACAACAGGAAGCATAGAAGGAAGTGGAACATCAGATCACTGGAGATTCCCTGGTGCTTTTACAGCTAGTTTTTATTTTTGTGGTGCTAAAGCTAATGGTTTCTTGCTGTGCATGTTATGTTTGACATGCATTGTGTATATTGTGTCTGCTTTATCACTAAGAATAACTTTTTGAACCCACATGTGTCAACATAATAGGAAACTTAGCTTTGAATTTGTAATTAGATGCCAAGTTGTACTTAAGTGCTTTCTAATGTTGCTTCTTTTTTTCATCTAGGAAGTGACCTGTAGTAGCCATATAGAGTAGTTATAATTATCAAGAGGTAGTGCAGCTCTTCTGTTACATGTTATGGTCTTGCTAATGCCATATGTCATCTTCTACAGCCATTTTGTGCTTCTCTTCCTGTTCCCTTTTGAGTAAGCCTGAGAGAGGAGTTGCATATTAAGCAGGTCAGCTACTTTCTACCTGCTAGGAAAAGCTGTAGTTTGGAGGCAGCGTTTATACTCTGTGGAATGTTATTACTCCTGTTTGTATGAAAACATGACTAGAAGTGTCATTTAGGGCATACCAGATAGACTCACGTTATGATTTCATTCTCACTACATTCCTTTTTTGAACCATGGAGTGCTGCCTTTGGGATCTTGCTTTGCTCCATGTGTGTATAAGCTCATCTGTGTGGTACTGTGCTGCACTGGATTCAGGAGAAGCTGGACACAATCCAAGACTTGGGGCTCAAACTGCATGGAGCATGAGGCTGTGTTGGCTCACCACACAGAGCTTGCCTCCTTTGTGGAGCTCCTGTTCTGCCAACATGATGAAGTTGGTTCACTTCCCACCCTAAAGGTGAAAAAATACTTCCTCTGTAGGCATGGCTGCAGGGCTGATGCTGCAAGGGTGGAAAAACTGCTTGGTAGGGTGGTAGAGCAGTTGGGTAGCCAGTTGGATGCTGTTGAGCATCCCTGTTCCTCTCCAAAACCTAGTAACTTTCTTCTCCCTCTGTTCCTTTTCCTCCACTTCCTTCCCTCTCCTTGTCACACCATCCTCAAAAAAGATGTGTGAAAAGAGAAACCAGGTGCTCCCATCTTGAGAATGGATTTTCCTCTTCTAAGTCTTCTGGAAAAGGTGGATGTATAGCATTAGACCATGTCATTGTGTAATCTCAAAAATAATGTATAAACAAATGTATTACTGTTTTTTGAGCCAAACAAGCACCAACTTTGAACGCAGCTAATGATATAAATATCCCACTTGCTTATCATTATTTGTCTAACTGTCCTTGTTGATGCAGTTATGGAGCAGCTAATAGTAAGAAGGGAACTAGATATCATATTACAGAATGATTTTACATTAAAAATATGAGCATATGTGCCCTTGAATAATTACAGATGGAAGGCTCCTAATTTATAATATATTGCTTTGGATTTAATTTTTTTCAGAATTCTTTTTTTTTTGTTTGTTTGTTTTGGTAAATGGGCCATTCCATAGGCATACTACAAGCAGAAGAATATAAAGGAATGTATTTGATTTGCTAGGTGTGTAAATCTAAGGTTTTAATCTATTCATTCTCCGCTCCAACCACCCAGCATTTTGTTTGTGTACTGAGCTATCCAGAGATATGTCAAGTTTAGACTGGGTGTATAGATGTTTAAATATATTATCGTTCTGTTGTCCCTAAATGTTCACATTTTGCACTATGGCTATTTTTTTAGTATGGATTTTTAAGAAGCATATTCATATGCTTGTGGAGAGTGTTCCTAGAGTGAATGTGAAACCTTTCAGATAAAAAGGTAAGTATTTGAGAAAGTAACAAACCTACAGAAACAATATTATAATGGAAATTGTTTAGCAACCATGGCTCTGGCTGACAACACTAGTGTACCCTGCGACTGCTTTTGAAGGAAACACACTCTGAGAGCTTGCCAGGTAATTGACTTGAATGATTATCTTTAAGAAAAAAATATAAATAAAGTCCTTTGTGTTGATCGGAGAGTTTTAAAGACCCTTTTGTTACAAAAGGAACTTTAGAAATAAGCATAAGCTTGGTTCATGCTGTCAAAAGCCATGTTTAAATATACTGTCTCAGTAATTGCACCTGCACTTTCATGGCAAGACCAAAAAAATGCAGTTTTGGTTATAGTTAATGAAGTCTTATTTGTCCTGTATCTGAGGTCTCTTGGGACTCCGTTGCTTCAGGAGTGGTTTGTAGTAGTCTGCCTCCAGTGCTCTTGACCTGGGCAGCTTGGTCATTCTTGATCCCCACAAGCACTAGGATATCCCAAAGTGATTCAGGATGATCATTGTAGTTCTTACTATGTATGTTTGTTTGTTTTCCTTGTGGTGTGGTTTTGTTTTTTTTTTTTAATTACTACTTCCTCACATAGCTTTAACAGTTTTAAGTCACTATTGTGGTAAATAATTGTACTCTTCTTAGATTCTTTTTAATTTCACTCAGAGCATCTCACTTGGTGACCATGTGTAACCTATTCATAACACAGATTAAGGGCTTGGCATCAGAAGTGCTGTTCTATTTTGTTTTTATTGCCACAGTCAAATTTCCGGAGTTTAAGAAAGGCTATGTACTGCATTTACTTCATGGCAGAGGAAGGTATGACATTTAGTCTTGGCCATGACAATTACAAAGCCAGAATATCTGGAAAACTCATGTTCGTGACTGAGAACTTTTATCTTTCTCCTAGTACTTCTTGGGACTGAAAATATTGTTTATTGATTATTTAGGAGTCTTGTGAAGTATAAAATAGGTGTCTTGTGACTTTTAAACCTTTATAAGCTTGCCCTAATGACTTTCAATTAAGTAAACAGGTTCTTTGTGTGCTTTGGTGAAACATTAGCTGTTTGTGCCTGCAAAATGTGGGTTTTCTTTATGTAATGTAAGAAAACAGTCCTGTGGTATGTCGTTTTTACAGTAAATGTAAACATGAATATAATGTGAGCATTTTTTAAAAAGACAATGTCAACCAATATTATGTGTTAATTTAAGAGAAATCTTCACTTCTCAAGAAGCATCATCTTTGTGGAAAAGTGCAACTTGAGTAAAATAGTTTCTGGAGTACAGAACCTACTGTACAGTGCTATTTCTGAAATCCTGCTAGGAAGGAGGCCAGGATTAGAAGGAGAGCAAAATTTAGCAGTACGGAGGATTGGGATTGCTAATGGTAAGCATTTTCTCATGCTTGTGACTGTACTGATTTTATGCATGAGTCTTTTGAAATGTTCAGAGGAAGAATAATATGATGTGCCACTTTGGGTTCAAGTATTTCTGTGGTCACCTTTATCTGTGGCTAAGACTTCTTATGGTTGAAATTACATATTTTAAAGGGTTTTGTCACTTTTCTGTGAAACCTTTGCCCTGGTCCTTCAACATTTTAGGTGAAAACAGTTCTATGCAGCTAGATTATTCTATTGACTAGCACGTATTTCACTTGGTGTGTAAGTTTAAACATGTTCAGAAGCCTTTGCATATAAGGATGGGGGTTCTTCCGTGCAGTTATTTCGAGAAACCAAGGAATAAATGAGCTTTAGCAATACTAGCCTTGTTTGCACAGTTGCCGTTATGAGAACTCCCTCAGAAATGCTGTTTTGGAAATTAAATCCAACCTACTTTAGAATTTACTTCAGAATCAAGGTCTACTTATTTGTTGAGCAATTAACCTGGAAAACTTGCCTTGACCTGTGAAGCTGGTTAGCATGTATGGTGTGGTGCTCTCTGCTTGTATTTTTAATTTTATTTATTTATTTATTTTAGTATTTTTAAACAGCTGAAGTAGCAGCAGTGAGGCACCATCTGGCATTTTTTTTAAGCTCTGTGCACCAGGGTTTCAGGAAGAGGTTGTTACCACACCCACCAGCAGCTCCCTCTTCTCTGGGGACTCCCTTTTCCTCCTATTTCCTATGGTGCCTGTGGGAGTCAGCCATTCAGAAGCATTTGTTTGACGACTAGTACATGATAACAGGATTTTGCTCTAGAGTCAGAAGCCCTTGAGTAAAGCTGTTGAAAGCAGACAAAATCTAACAGCTTGTGCCCTTGCAAGGGATGGGAGAGTGATGGCAGGTGTGTGCACCTAAGATCTTGGAGTGACTTATGATAGAAACTGTGTTTTGGAGCAGAAATGTGTGGGTTGATCAATTCTGACAGCAATTTTCTGTGCGGGGCATAAGGAAGATGCTGTGGAGTGGGTGTATGGACAACTTAAAAAATGGCTGAATTGGTTACAGTCTTTCTGCAGAAAGTGCCTTTGGGTTGAAATTGAGCATTAAGAGCACAGACCTGTGTGGAATAATTTGCTGGAGCTATGAGGAATTAAGATTTGAAAAAAAGAAAGGGGATACTATAGTGGGAATTCCTGTTGCTTCCCCTGGCATATCCTTCCACAAAATCAACCAATGTTTCTTCAGTTGAAATGTGGACTAGCAGAAGACAAAATGCAGCATTTTATCTCTAAGTAAACACTTAAACATTTAATTAGTAAACTACATTAATCTATGTAAAACTTAAGATATGTGGAGGATAGGATGCATTAGGAGCTGTTACAAAGCATTGTCAGTGCATTTTTAAAGGGAGATGGCAGACGTGACTTTTTTGCTTTAAGTAAACATTAATTGAAGAAATGCCAATATTACAAATATGAGATCCATGCTGTCCTCTCCTGCAGAGCAAAATTTGTTACTTAAATACGAATTTTTTTAATATGTAGTAATTTTTATGCTATGCAAATAATGTGTAGTCTTATTTCTTTATAGTCTGGGTTACCACAGGCGATTGCAATAACTAAAATGTGTTGAAAGATAAGGTGATGCATTGTAAAAATGTGTAGTATTGTTGAATGACAAAACTTTGTCATACAGTCAATTTCTTCACAGAGAAATTTCTCTGGTTTACTCAAAAACATGCTTTGGCTTTTTGCACAGATCTGTTTATACATGCATAATATGAAAGGCACCTTTTGATTACTGTGCTCTTTCTATATGGCTGTGTTTGAATTTTTTAGTTTGAGACCTTTGAAGAAGAAAATGGTACACATTCTTGATTGTGAAAAAAGTTAATACACAAGTAAAACTACTAATCACCTGTAGGCAGGTGTCCTTGGGTTAAAATCCTTAAATATGNAAAAAAGTTAATACACAAGTAAAACTACTAATGAGGAGTTCTGCCTGTTTAAAAATCACCTGTAGGCTGGTGTCCTTGGGTTAAAATCCTTAAATATATAGAAACATACTGTGAAATGATTCAGATTTTTGTTTCCCTAGGTGGTTATCCAACTTTTTTGGCGATCTAATCTGATTACTTTATCCAAGTAAGAAAATCTTCACTGACGTAAGGAGAACACTGGGGGATAAAAGAGTGCAATTGTACAATTAAGTTTTCTTGATATTTTTAGTAGACNTGGCAGAATCACCTCTCTCGATCCGCTGGTCACGCTTCTTTTGATGCCAGCGTGCACTGTTTGCTCATGTGCAGCTTTTCATCCACCAGCACCTGCAAGTCCTTTTCTGCAGGGCTGCTTTCTATCTTCTCATCCTCTAGTCTGTATTGATAATGGGGATTGTTCTGACTCAGGTGTAGGACCCTGCACTTGGTCTTGTTGAAGCTCATGCAGTTGACCTCGGCCCAACTCTTCAGCTTGTCCAGGTCCTTCTGCATGACATCCCACCCCTCCAACTTATTAACAGCACCCCATGGCTTGGTGTCATCTGCAAACTTGCTGATGGTGCACTCAATGCTGCTGTCGATATTGTTTATGAAAATATTAAGCAGTACAGGCCCCAATAAACCTCTAATCTGTAAAACCTTCATAGTTTAATGAAGCCTGATGTCACTATTAGATATGACTACATACTTTCTTCAAATGGCTAGGTGGTTATTCGGTTTTTCTCTTTTCTAAATGGATTAACCGGATGTATCTCTTTAAATCCTGAATTTTTGATGCCACAGTATCTTGAGTCATGAAGTGTGTCTCGTTCATTCTGACTGTATTTTCTTAAATGACGCTTGACAAGCCAGCTTACAGGAATTTAGAATCTGGTAAGTGTTGGCATATTCAGTCACTGATCAGACTCTTCCGCACTTGCTCTCTCAATGGATTTTAGTGTTCTGAGATTTTTTATTTTCCTTCCCTCACATCTGTTCATATACGACTTATTATTTGCTTGTTAGTTGATTTTGCAGACGTGTTAATTGTGTTATTTTTGTATTTTATTTCTTTGCAGCCAGGGAGCTAGTAAAAACTGTCAGAATTAATGTATTTGCACATTGCTTGTGTTATTGATGTAGTTGGTTTTGCTTTGCATCATGTAATGCAAGCTCAAAGTGTTATTTTGCAACTTGGCAAGAATGGTGAAGATTTTAGCATTTAACATCTTCCCCATTTTTTGACAGCATTCCTACAGTACCTATTCAACATGTTCAAGTGTACTTCTTTCAGATGTCTCAGAAGACTTAGCATTTTGACCAGTGAAACAGAGAATCTTCTACTGAAACAATTCCCCTCCCTTTTCCATTCTCTTTGTGTTGGTGGTTTTTTTTTCCTTTTCTTACATGTATGCTTACATAAATTGCTCAGTAACTTTTTGTACAGCTCATACAACACCACCTCTTACAATAGAGGCTATGTTTTCCAATTGTCAGAACTGACATTCTTACTAATGGCTGAGTACCCTCTCTGCAACGTCTCAAACCTTTTTTTTTTTTATTACAGACCTTTTACTGCATAAATCCTCCAGAATTTTATCTTCTAAAGTTGCTTTCACCCAAGTTCAGTACCTAAGTCTCCTTGATGTTCTTGTGTGCTTCTTGTTTGCAAATGCCCACAACTTTAAGCAACATGGAGTGAGGGATTATTTTTTTTGGCTGTGTAGTGCTGGACAGGCCTATTTTCTTTTCTCTCCCTTCCTTCTCTCCTTTCCTTCTCCCCCCAGGCTATCAGCATTTCCTGTTTCAGAGAAAGGATAAGATTTTGACTCCACATTTAACAATGCTGTATTAACCCACTTGAAATTCACAGTCCCCAAGTGAAAGCAAAATTTTTCAAAATGAAAATAGCATCTTCAATATTGTAGATTGTGTCCTTGTAATTACAGCAAGCAGGAAGATTAGTGTGTGTGAGAGCCAACTTATTAGTGGCTCTCTTCTTTTCGGGCTCTACTGGTGTCTAAATTTTTCAGCAGTGTAGGTTTCTCTTATTTGTTTCACCTTGCTAGGAAACCAAAATTATTGCCAAATTCCAGTCTTCATAGAAAATTTCAGTTCGTCTTCTAAAGCTAACACAATATCTTGATTATATTTATTAGCAAAAGCAATAATTACTTCTGTATTCTACATGTAGAGTACACTGCTTTCACATTCTTTGAAAAGATGATATACTTCTGTCCACTCACAGTTTGAACTGTCAGACATTGAAACGACTAATCTCTTACACTGTTCTCCTTAGCAGACTTTCTGTCATGAGACCTGTCCAGCAATATAATTTAATCACAACAGACTTTATTGAAGTTTTTTCAACACATGCAACAAAAGCACTGCAGGCCAGATCCATTCTTCTCGACGGAATTCTGTTAACATCAGCTAAATTTCTGGCCCAGCATGTCCAGTGCTCTCAATTCCCAGGCAAGCTGTACTGGCTCTGTGACACTCTAGGAGCACATTTATATTGGAGGAAAGTTTGTTGTATCAGCTGCGTTGCAGAAAACCTATTTTGCTTGGGCTGTTTTTTACAGACTTTTAATTACTACTTTGGCAAGATATCAAATGCTTCCATTTAAACAAAGAAGTTTGTTCCCCAGGGTTTTCTCAAGATGTTCTGCAGTCGAGTACCTCTGACTGAGACAAAATGGGTGATACATATGTGTTTAGTAAGTGACATCAGAATTTGTTCAAACACATTGGTAAATCAGTCATTGAATTGTGACTTGAGAGTAGGTTCTAGTGGGAGTAAACCAGCAGGGGCATCTTAAAAAGGGAAATTTCCATTTCAGAACACTTCCCTTTCATCCCAGATGTTTGTTCCCCTTCAAGCCAAGTCTGTGCTACCAGCATCTGTACTATATCTGTCTGTCGCTCAAGGGTGAGCCTCCAAAAGGTATCATCTACTCTATCTAAGGTAGAAATCCTTATGTACAGATATGTCAGAAAAACTGTGTGTTTGCAGTTCTGGATTTTTTTTTCTTCCTTTTGCCCTTCCCATGAGTTTTGACCCAGCATTGTGGAGCATCTGCTGATAAGGGTATGTCAAAAGACTGTAGAGTAGTATCTTCTATTCTTGCATTTTGACTGGCATTTTGGCTTGCTGGTATATTACATTTGTAATCCTATACCATGCATGCCCTCTTAGAATAGAATCACTGAAAAATGTAGGTTGGAACCGCTGGAGGTCATTTGATCTAACACCCTGCAGCCCTGGCAGCGCTGATTTGAAAGAGAGATCATATTACTCACAGTTTTGGTCCAGTTGAGTTTTGTGTATCTCCAAGGAGGGGAAGTCTACAGCTCTGAGTACGAAGGGAAAAAAATATGGATTGAGAGCTAAAACAGGTTGCTGAGTTGGTGTTTCCCATGTTGCAGCTTGTGATAGTTGCCTCGTGCATGTCCCTTCCCTTTACACTTCTGAAGAGTTTGACATGGCTTTTCTAAAGCCCCTGCCCACCAAGGTAATGAAGAGTGGAATTGCATCCCGCTTTGGCTTTTCTTTAGGCTGAATTGGCCCAGCTCTTGTAGCTTCTGGTCGTACATGATGTGCTGGAGCCTCCTTACCATCTCCATGGCCCTCTGCTGGGCTGTCTCTTATTAGGCTCTCTCCAATGTAAGGGGGAGGTGCTAAACTGGACATGTATCTAGCTGCCACCCAGAAGGAGATACTTTCTGCGAACCTGTTGGCTGCAATTCTGCTCATACAGCCCAATGTGTTGTTAGCTTTGGTTGCTGCAAGGGTGCCCTGCTGAGCCCTGTCCAGTTTGTCTGTCTGGATCCCCAGGTCCTTTCAAGCCAGTCTTCTAGTTTGTCCTGATGCTGGGGAGTGTTGACCCACCATTTTAGTCCTAGCCCACATAGGATGAGAGTATGTCTCTCCCAATGACAAGACAAGGCAGTATTGACCATGGTACTGACCCATGAGGGACACTACTTGAAGTCA
This sequence comes from Bucco capensis, assembly GCA_013396975.1. Lineage (NCBI taxonomy): Eukaryota > Metazoa > Chordata > Aves > Piciformes > Bucconidae > Bucco > Bucco capensis. Next base: position 153,735 of record VWZO01015949.1, on the reverse strand, counting down.
ACTGCCAGTTGGACCATTAGACCATAACCACTGCATTTGAAGTCTATGCAACTAGCTAGTTTTTCATGCAACTTCTAAAAATGATCATGCATCTTCTGTCACCCAGTCCTTGCATTTGAGAAATGCAGATTTAATCAACAGTTTAGTAGAAAGCTGAAGAATGGAACATAAATTATATTGTAGACTTTTAAAAATGTATTATTGCTTTTAATGAGGAATTGGGAATTGTTTTTGAAAAGGGCAGAATCCAGCAGATGAATGGCTGTGTTGTTGTTTGTTTTTTGTTGTTTGTTGTTTTTTTTAACGATTTCTGTTGAAAGTGGTACATTGAAAGTGTTTTGAACTGGAAATAAATTAAAGGGAGTATTTCAGTTGTTTTGAGTTAATTTTTCAGGTACAGATTTACAGTATTTTAGCTTTACTGCACTGATAGCATGTGGAGGACTTTTATAGGAAAAGCAGTCGAGGAAGAGTGGTTTTAAGGGAAATACATGACAGTAAAACCACAAAGAATCAGGAGAGTTTAGCGTTTTGGAACTATTTCAGAATCATTTTTGCTTTAAAATCACTGATGTTTTTAAGTCAGCTTTATGACTCTTCTGTAAGATTTGAGAGACTTTCTTCTGGAGCTGGTGGCAAGTTAGTGTTAGTCAGAAATTTTGTATATTACTTTTCATCTGAATATGAACTTGTCTTCAGTTTGGATAACCCCAAGGTCTATAAGCTTGGCTGTCCAGAAACACTTGGGCTCATCTGAGCTGTGAAACGCAGCAATGAACAGGGTTTGACAGAAGCATGGTGCAAGAGGGATTGTTTTCTTGGACAGTAAGACAACCTTAGTGGGTGTTAGGAAGTCATAGCTGAACACCTGTAAACTTACTAGGGATAAAACAGGGATGAGAGAACGTTTTTCCAGCTCAGGAACAGCAAATGTCCATGAGCTTCTTGGTGTTTCTTTCCACTATATGAATGTGAGCAATGGAGTTCTAAATCCAGCTTCCAGGATCCAGCGCCCGCCCCGCCCTGAGTCTGACTCTTGTCTGCTGCGGGAGGCCTCCTGTCGCAATACCAGTAGGGACGGTGATATAGTAACCATTGGGGAGGGGTAAGGTTTGGATCTTGGTGCTGGCTCTGTATATGTTTGCATATATTGTCTATTGTTGCTGTTTTCATTAAAGTAGTTATTTTGTTTTTTACAATCCACAAGTCTCTTTCTTTCCCTCAAATGTTAACAGTTCCTGCTCTCCTTTCTTGAAAACCTCCCTCTCCATCGCCCTCCCATCCTTGGCAAGAGTGCCCACCACAGTCTGCTGCACTAACAGGCACCTGTGTTCAAATGAGTGTCTTGTATTTCAAATACAATGCAGGTAAATCATGCTTTAGTACATTGATTTTGCTAACCTCACTAGACCCATTATTACTTACTTTTTTTTGTTTGTTTGATAAGGACTTGGAAAAGTTGTACCACAACAAAAGGTGTATTTGCATGCCTTCTAACTAAGCCAAGCAACTTTGATTGTCACTTTGATAGACAAGTATGTTGACTTTGCAAGTGGAAAAGTGTTTGGTGGATTACTTAGATGATTAGATTAGATCTCTGGAAAATCTCTTCTATGAGACATCTTGAGTGAACATTCATTTTCATTATGCCACAACTGACTTGTTTTATCAGATTTAATGGTCATAACATCAACTACAAAAGAAAATTTGATAGCAGAGATCAGACCTAGTGTTCTGGAAATGAACAAAAAATTGTTATTGGAAAATGCATTTTTTTCCTAAGTGTTGATATAATGTTTGAAGATTGTAAGAAAAACTACGTAACGCTTTTTATCCGAATAGCTTTTACTTTTAAAAAAACCCAAATCAAACCAAACAAAAAAAGTCAAAACTAAAATCCAAAGAGATCTTGCAGTAAATTTGGAAAAAAGTCCAGGTATGAATTTATACAGCTGTGCATGGTACTAGAGATAGTGACTTTTAAATATAAAGGAGGCTGGAGTTGCATTGACATTTTATCCTTAAACACTAGAGTTTGCTGGAAGTACAGAATAAAATCATGATCTATTACTTAAGGTGCTGGATGTATAGATTGATGCCAGCAGGCATCTTATAACCAGGAGTACTTGCAATATAAATGTCTTCAGTTTTGCATAAAAGGCTGGTCACCATACCTTGAGGATTTTTCACCCTCCTAAAAATAATCTGCTCTCAAATACAGGGAAAAAGTGAGGGCTATCAACGTGCAGCCTAGTTTACCTAATAGATGATGTGGGTTTTGTTTTGTTTTTTTTAAAATTATTTATTTTCATTGTTAACAGCGGAAAGTACATGGGTTGATTGGTTGTTTTTCCCCTCTCTACATGTTGACTGAAGCTCATCTTCTGTGGTTGAATGTGAAATTGGGCAGCAAGCTGTATCTGTGCAGAGGAAGTCCAAGTTCACCTTTAGCTGCTGCAGGAGAGGACTTTGGGGAAAATGGGACAGGGTTTTGAGAGGGGAAAAACACATGTGTGATTGGAAACTGCCTCACAGTGCTGCAGGCAGAAATTTTTCTGTTTTCACTATGTATAATCACTGGAGAGTGTTTGTAGTGATTTATTTTGTTTTTTACCAATATTCAATTTTCAATATTCAATATTTCAATATTCAATATTCAATTCAATTGTAGTTTGGAGAAGACTACATTTAAGCCTTGATTTGAAGTTATAAAGGTGTTTAAAACATCTTGGTCTGTTTGAAATTTAAAAATGAAGTTAAATTTGGAGAAAATAATTGCTATTATAATAATTACTAGTAACCTAGTCATTACTTTGCAGCTAGCGTCCAAGCTTGCTAGGCCCTGGCAGATGAACCTTAGGACTAAAGGGTGGGTCCAGCTCTGCGCATGCTGTGTCTCCCCTAAAAAAAAATCCATAGCACAGGCTCGAGGGTGCTATCTGCTATCCTCTTTTTATCAGCGCTTGGAAAAGGCGCTGATGAGGAGTGTGGATGGAGCCCTCCCTGGATCTTCGTTTGCGAAGCCTAGCCATACATAGCCATACTTTGAAGCTGCAGTAGTTTGAGGAATACTGATGTTGAGCTTCTGTTGAATTTGTGGTTTTTTCCCCTGTTAGAAATAAGCGCAAAAAGCTTGTGATAAAAACCTGACCCTCATCTGTAAGTTTACTAGACTGAACTGGTGGGGTTGAGCATGGACAGAACAGTTTAACCACATGAACTAATGGTGGTGATGGGATCCAAAACTCACGATTTTTCAGCACTCAGCTTTGTAAGAAATTCCAGAGGAAGAAACTTTATCAGGTTGCCTGTGGGGTTTTAGGCATTATTTTTTAAATATAGAAATATAGATGAGGGCACTATTCGCTTGAGAGGTTAGGCTTTTTACTGAAAGCATCACATTCATGCTAATAGAGGTCTTTAATCAAAAACAAATTTAGATGTGAAACTGTAAAGCACATTATCAAATAATGATATAGAAGTTGTGCTCTTTTGCTAATCTTTTTGATAGTCTTTCCCCCCGATGCAGTAAACATGAGTATTTTTTTCTGTTCCATAGGTTTAAATCTTAGTACAAGTTTTGAGAAAGATAATTGCTAGAAGCTTTTGTTGTGATCCTCCAAACCCACCATAGTATATCAGAGGACACTGAGCCATAAATGCATGGATCTGATTATATATGACTTCATTTTTCTTGAGGCTGTGATGTAACTGTCTTTTTGTTTTTTGGGGGAGTGGGTTTTTGTTTTGGTTTGTAGCTGGTCTTCTTCTTGAGATAAGGTGTTTTTTGTTTTTTAATCTGTGGTTTCGGCAGGTGTAAGGCAATGGATTCTCACTAAAGCCCTTGAGCTCTGAAAACATCAGGAAGAAAGCTGGTGATGAATTCAATATGAAGTTTAGCTTGTCTTTGCTATGAGTTGCTGAAGCGTAAAGGAAAAATTTGTATGTTGCTTTGGAACTGAGATTTGCTGCTTCCTGGTTGTGCAGTGGTCTTACCTGGTATTGCTAAAGCCAGTCCTGTAATGCGGGAGCTCTTACAGGTTTCTGTTGTGTGGATGCAGCATATCTGGAGCTGCTGTTCAGTCCATAAGAGCATTACATTTTACATTGAGTGAACATTGTGATAAAAGGAAGAAGAAACTTCATTTCTGCAAGAGGCAGAAGGCCCTCAATGGGAATACTATTATTTTCTGTCTTTCTGTGGATTACATCAAGGAATGTCCAAAAACTGTCACAAGAAACAAGAGCATTGCTAGATTTAAAATGAAAGAAAAAATGGAATTAAAACCAAGGTTGGAGCTGTAATTAAAGGCAATTTAAGACATCCATTCACTGACTTCTCTATGATTAGTCCCCAAGATTCATCTAATTGGACAGTTCAGTCATTTATACCACAAAGCAAAGGAGAAATGCAGAAGTTCCCACTATTTTCCTGAATATTTTTCCCCTTGCGGATTTAAAGTGCTGACTGAAGTTTGATCTGTATGTGTGTGTCTACATATAAATAAAGAATGCAAAGAATGCTTTGTAACACTAGAACCAAAGAACTGAAAATTCTCCTGTGGTGACACACTGGCCTTTTCTCCTGCACCATCTCTTGCTGTACTTCATCCCTCTATTCCCCTGGCTCAGCAGCTGCATTTCTCTATTTTTTTCCCAGATGCAGAAAGGTGCTTAAAACTACTTGCTGGCAGGAACTGACAGCTTTTTCCTCTTTGGTAGTGGGACTTGGTGAGACTGCATGGCCACTTGCTCCGGGAGCTGGGAAATTGCATTGCTGTCTGTTCTGGTTAGGTTTCTGTGAGTAATCACAAGCTCCCCTATCTGTATCATCTTAAGGTTAACTGATTCAGTTGCATGGCACAGTGACAGCTATGATAAGCCTTGCCCTTTTTACTTCCAGTTGAATGTTCATAAAATGTGGATTTCACTGTATGTGGCTTGCAAGTTAGATGGCAGGTCTCTGAATGTATTTGTTTAACCATCTGTAGCCAAGTACAATTAGCATGTACTGTAAGGGCAGTGCTAATTATCCTGCCTAGTAAGCATGCAGAATTCTTCCTTATTTTAATATTCCATTGGTGTAGCTTGGGGCAGCAGGAAGGTGGATCTTCATGCTAAAAGTAATGAAGAAATATGTTCATTTGGGTGTTGCATCAGCTTTCAGCAAGCTTAAAATAATCACAGAATCACAGAATATTCATGGCTGGAAATGGAGTCCAACCAAAAAACAAACAAACAAAAAAACCACAAAACAAAACCAAAACAAAAAACACCACCACAAAAAAAATTCATACAACCCCTGCTCTCACTAGAGCATGTCCTGGAGCACCACATCTACACGTCTCTTAAACACCTCCGGGGATGGTGACTCAACCACCTCCCTGGGAAGGCTGTTCCAGTGCCTTACCACTCTTTCTGCAAAGAATTTCTTCCTAATATCCAATGTAACCCCTCCCTGTCGCAACTTCAGACCACTCCCTCTCATTCTGTCAGTAGTTACTAAGGAGAAGAGGCCAACGCCCACCTCACTACAACCTTCTTTTAGGTAGTTATAGAGGGCAATGAGATCCCCTCTCAGCCTCCTCTTCTCCAGACTAAACATGCCCAGCTCCCTCAGCCTCTCCCCATATGACTTGTTCTCTAAACCCCTCACAAGCTTGGTAGCTCTCCTCTGGACACTCTCCAGCATCTCCTTCCTATAATGTATTCCAGAACTGAATGCAGTACTCCAGATGAGGCCTCACAAGGGCCGAGTACAAGGGCACGATAACCTCCCTTCTCCTGCTCACCACACTATTCCTGATACAAGCCAGGATCCTGCTGGCCTTCTTGGCCACCTGGGCACACTGCTGGCTCATATTCAGCTGGCTGTCCACCAGCACCCCCAGGTCCTTCTCTGCTGGGCAGCTTTCCAGACACTCATCCCCAAGCCTGTAGCGTTGCCTGGGGTTGTTGTGCCCAAAGTGCAGGACACGGCNGTCAGGCTGACAGGCCTATAGTTGCCTGGATCTTCCTTCTAGCCCTTCTTGTAGATAGATGTCACATTAGCCACCCTCCAGTCATCTGGTACCTCACCTGTTGACCAGGACTGTTGAAAAATAATAGAGAGAAGCTTGGTGAGCTCTTTTGCTAGCTCCTTAAGTACTCTTGGGTGAATGCCATCTGGCCCTATAGACTTATGAGTGTCCAGGTGCAGAAGCAGGTCGTAAACCACGTCTTCCTGGATAATGTGGGGGTTGCACTGTTTTCCGTCCTTGTCCTCAAGTTCAGGAGCCTGAACGCCCTGGGAACAGTTGGTCTGCCCACTAAAGACAGAGGCAAAGACAACATAATGTATTGTGCAAGAACATATCTTCTTCAGCTAATCCTCTAAAGAGTATTGACAAGTTTTAACTTCTTTGAACACACACTCTCCATGTATGTACACAGAAATAGTTCGCCATTCAGATTATAAAACAACTTATCTGTTTTTATGTGTTCTAAATTCAGGAGGATCTGTGGATTAAATTGCACTAAGAAAAGGAAAGACTGTAAATGTCAAGTGGTACAAATAAGAGGCGACTTTTAGTGTTTTTGGGTAAAACAAGTTCATTTGCAGTTTCTCACTGAATGAAAAGGCTAGTGGTTTGTTTAAACGGAAGAGGTAGTGTTAGCTTTTACTGAAATACAGTATTTTGAATTTGATTGATTTGGTATGACCCCCCCCCATAAAATTAAATGTTTTTTCTGAAAATGTTGTTTAGGTGTCCACATACTTTCTTCTGTTTCTTTTGTCTCCAGGAAAGACAGTTGGAAAATGGATATGTAATGTGAAAAGATTTTTTTTGGGAATGGATGTGTGTGGGGTGGGTTAGTGGTTTGGGGTTTTTTTGTTTGTTCTTTTTATAAGTGAAATCATATATGGGTATTTTGGCAGTTTTGGAGTTCTAGGAAGTCAAGGCTTATTATATTACTTTCTTTGGCAATGATGAAGTGTCATTGCCTGCTTACAGGGTAGGACAGAAAAAAAAATTAAGGAATTGGGTACAGGGTGGGGGAGGTTACTGACACTAAACTACTTGTAGCCCTCAGCTTGCTGTTTAGGGAAGAGAAAACTTGTAAAAGAGGTGTTGTTAAAACTTCCGAGTTGAACAGTGTCCCAGCTTTGGCTAGGATAGAGTTAACTTTTGCACACAGAGCTGAGAGGGGCACCAGCCGGGACAGACAACTGAACCAGCCAATGGGTTATTGGATACTATACTGATGTCATATCTGCTAGTTAAGGTGGGGGCTGGCATGGGCAGTGGTGGTGGTTTTTGATGTGCAGCATCTGATGAATGTGGTTGCGTTTTATATCACTTGGTTTTATATTACTTCATTAATTTACTTGTTATTCCTATTGTTTCTCTGTGCTTTGTATTGTTCTATGAAACTTTCCTTACCCATGATGTTTGGCATTTTGCTCCCAGTTCTGCACCCCATCCTATGAAGGGGGGAGGTGGGTAGACAGTGGGTGAGTGGCTGTGTGGGGCTTGGCTGCTTTGTGGGACTAAATCACAAAACCAGATTGTTACACTGTTTGATTTTTGAGTCAATACTGAAATACAGCTTCGGATACCTTTTTTTTTTTTATTGGCAGTGTAGCGAAATGAACCCAATTAATGGAAAGACTCACTGTGAGCCTTGTCACTTTAACTTGTTGTAACAGGAGTGATTTGATATCATATGTTTCTTTAATCCCGTGTACTAGAGCTAGAATCTCTTGATGACAAACTCTTGGAGATTTCAGCAATAAATGGGTCCTTCCTCAAAAACTCATACAAAATAAATACATATTCTTCTCTTCTGTTTTGCTTTAGTTGTAGAATAATATTTTGGTTCTCTCTTTAGTGAGTTTTGTGCTTTCCTTCAGTGTCGTTAGTATTTAAAGAGCATAAATGGTTATCCCTGTAGACTGAGTAGCTATTGAGGTAAATGTTTAAAGCTAAACTTCAGGATGTGAGATTAAAGTATAACTTCCATAAGTGAACTGTCAGCTCCAGTGTTTGAGACTTTTATTTATTTCCTGCTCTATTTCTCACTGTGGTTTTTTAGATGTAAAATAAAAATAATGATATTGCTAAGAAGAAAAAGCAATGAAAATGTAATTTGTATCTATTAAGCTAGTCACATACACAAGTCCATGTATGCCCTTTCCAAGCAGGTATTTTCCTGCTGAGGCATCCATCATCTCAGCTGGACCTTGCTTAGTGTGGTAGATCACTGCTTGCTCCAGTGCTTCTCTTGTTTCTTCTAAAACAGATGGCAGCTGTCTGTAAACCTTATCTGTAAACTCCCCAGGTCCTTTTGTGTGTCCTGTGCTTATTGCTCAGATCTTCATCTGGCATGTCTTGGGATGACAGCTGTGGAAATAGCAAAGCATACAAATCTAAACTCATCTGACTTGAGTGATCAGTCTGTTGGAAATACACTGCAAATACGTGTTGCAGTATAGGATTACATTCAACAAGCATCAGTGATAGTGTTGTAGTAGTGATAGTGTGTATTGTATGTTACTTTGTTGAGGAGGTACTGAACTGTGTAATCGTCGGCGTCGTGGCTAGGCTTCGTGAACGAAGATCCAGGGAGGGCTCCACCCACGCTCCGCATCAGTGGCTTTTCCAAGCACGCTGATAAAAAGAGGATAGCAGATAGCCCCCTCGAGCCTGTGCAATGGATTTTTTTTTTAGGTGAGGCACACCATGCGCAGAGCTGGACCCACCCTTTAGTNTTTGCAAAAATAATCAGTCTTCAAAAACTACACTTATAATCACTAATTCTTAACCTATCATTGTGTTAATATACTTTGCTAGGACTGCAATGTTTATGGATTAAAATATACTCCTTACTGTAGATATCAGACATCAAAGATTCACAGTGATATGTCAGTGGTACTTGAGATATCAGGGTATCTCCTTTGATATAACCAAGTATCTTACCTGACAGAACTGTATAATATGTGTGCTTGAAAAAGCATGATTATATGTAACTTGTAAGAGAAAGAAGCTGAATAAAATGTTTGAGTATGATTATAATACTACAAAGAAGGCACGGTGCAGAAAATAGTACTTTTTACTCAGGTAACCAGGGAAAAAGGTATGCGTGAAACAGAAAGCCTAAAAGATCTAAAATCCTGAATAAGGTGATCTGTTTGTTTTTGTTTGAAGAAAGACATGTATATACTTTCAAAACTTGCATAAAAACTGACATTTTGTGTTTTTGTAGAATACTCTGGCACATCTAACAAAGTGAATTGAGACAATAAATTGAGGCTACCATGATAATTTTCTTGACTTGAATCAAAATTTGCACGTGAGAGTATTTTCACAGAATAGACTTAAAAATGCAAAATTAGTTTTTTTCTCTGAATAAGAGGTTTCTAGGAATTACCACATATGACAGCCTGAAGTTAAAATTAATACACTGTTAAACTGTATTAAAATACTGCTGTGTTAAAAAAAAAAAAATCAAATCCATATAAATGGACAGAGTAGAAATGATATGGTACTTAATTGACTGTTGATATTCTGATGAAATTTACTAGTGTACGGTTAAAATTAAATAAAAAATCAGCATATGATTTTTTTTTTCTTTAATGGCTTGAATTTTACATCAAATTGTTTTGCAAGGGACTTAATCACAAGCCCGTTGATCTTTCCCTCTGTATTTTTTTACATAGAGTGCAACGTCTTTTAAAAATAAATAGATAACCTCTATCTACACAAAGAATATTCCCAGTTTCAACTATTTACTGATACAGATAATCTGTACCTTAGTGGTTTGTTTGCTTGTTTGGTTTTTCCAATTTATGGTGAATGGAACATTTTCTCATACTTTGTTTAGGCTGTAGGATTCTAAATCTCTTACTTTTGGACGACACTTTTCCTTCTTGTGTTTTGCTACTCTGGGCTTCCTATCACTCTGAGCTTCCTATCACTCTCAGCATGAGGGAGGATGATTTTTTTTTTTTTGCAAATATAAAAACTGTTTTATACTGTTGTGCATTAAAAGCTGCTTACTGGATTTCAGTAGTACTTACTGATTTGGAAAGATGAACTAAGCTGTGTGACATGCTTTAACAGGTTCCTGCAGTTCTGAATGCCTCCCTTTCATGTGCAGTAAGTACAAAGGCAGCTGACTAGGGTTGGCCAAATTCTGCTACATCAGTCATAAATTGAAACTTAGACATACCAGATGTGATTTAAAAAAACCCCAAACAAACAAACAAGCAAAAAAAAAAAGAAACAAACCAAAACCCTAACAATTGACATTTTAGAAATGTCTTCCCCATTCTATCTTCCTCTTTACTTAAAGTGAAAGCAGATTAGTTTATTCAAAAATGTTTTGAAAGTCTCTGTGATAGACAAAGGAAGTTAAGGCATGATATTAGTCTTTTTTACATATGACTTTTTTCTAGATATTTTTCCTAAATAAAATATGCAAGAGTACTGCTGAAGTAGTAGCACTGAACTGGTAACTGGTGCCATGCCCAAACAAGGCCAGTGTATTTGTGGAGGAAGAATTCAGTTCCTGCCTTCATATACCTACAGACAGAAGAGTGCCATCAATCATTTGACTTGGGAATCAAAAAAGCTTGAATAATTAAGTTTAGGTCATAAAAGTTTAAGTAACGTCTGGTCTCAGACAGGGTATATATGTCTGAAAGGAAAATAAAAAGATGGAAAGGCAAAAAGGGAAGCAGGAAGACAGTAGTACACCAAAGTTGAGTCAACAGATGCCCTTCAGAAAAAGGGAATTCGGCCCTAGCAAAAGCAATACAGAAAGCCATAAAATACATCAGACAAATATATGGGAAGGAAATAAAAAGGGTGATAATTCTGTGAAGCAGATGGTCTCCTTTGTAATGCATCACCTTACAAAAAGTGGAAGTAAGTCAAATAGTTTCTTGTCCAGTACATAGTTAAAGAAAAAAAGTAGGTGGGACTGTGATGGTAAGTACTCTACTTCTGTGTTTTGTTGTTGTTTTTTTGTTGTTGTTTTTTGACTTGTTAATAAGAATGAATTACTGTCAGGCTTTAGGATGTTAAATAAAAAGATACTGAAGCTGGTGCATTGAAGTGTAGCAAGCTGTCATGACCAGTTGGATATGCCAAAAAGTACTGGTAAAATTTAAGCGTGATGGAGTTGCTCTGTTACAAACGTGTATTTTACTGTCAGTGTGAGCAGCATGGTGAAAAGAGAAAAATTGTATAAGAATAGTCAGTTACTTAATTTGATTAAGACTATACAGGTTTATGAGAAAATACAGAGTAACCTGACAAAGCAGTGTGAGTGAGCAACAAGGCTAGTGCACTGAACCAGGAGGATTTACAGAGCCTTAATTACTGCCTTAATTTGTGACGGAAGGGACCTGGACAAATATGAGTTTACAGATAAAAGAGGATCTTGTTGTAGATTCTAAATCCTGAATTGGTCAACCAAATTTTAAGTACGTGGAAGAAAGTAGATTGTTTTATTTTAATGCTTGTCTCCAAAGGATCAAAGCAAAAAAAGAGGAGTGGGGGACATGTATGAGACAGTGAAAAGGTAGAACATCTCCTGTGAACAATGAACACTCAGTGAAACTAAATCCAAGGAAAAGGTAATACTCCCACCTACTCTTTTTTCCTTAGTCTTTTTCTCTCAGTGTTTACATTGAGAAAATACCTCCTTTGGAGTTTACTGAAGCAGAGAGCTCTTCCCAAGAATTTAGATGATTTAGACATTTGTGTGAGTAGCAAGAAGGAGATATTACAGTGAGTCATCTGTTTTTAGGAAAGTGTAGAATTATCAGATTTTGGGCATAAGCACAGTTTTTAAGTTGTGGGTTTGTTTAGTGGGTGTGAGGGTTTTTTCCTTTCCAGAAGAAAGGGAATGTGTTATTATGAATGTGTTATTAGCATAAATGGAGAAGCTGTCCATTTTTAGAATCATGGTGTAGAATAGATTCACCAGTGGTTTTAACAGATTGAGATTGTTTTTTCTGATGTAGAGCCCTACTGCATGGGCAGCTCATGACAGTGTGCATCAGGTCCTCCTGAGATGGGAGGAACATTCATTAAAAATAACCAACCAACTATCCAACCAAAAAAAACCAACCCCAAACAAACGAACAAAACATTTGATTTTATTTGTATGTTGCTTGGGAAAATCAACAGGAGCAACTTGTTGTATGGACATACGTGTGTCTTCTCTCCCACTTTTAAGAAGTTGGTACAAGGCTGGAGCATCAATGGAGATGTCGTGGGCTCTTAGCTATGTGAATATAAACAGAATTGAACAAGACTCGCTTTGGCTGCAAGCTGAACTGTCTGAGCAGTTCAAGTGCTTCCATGCACTAGTGACTGCTGAAGCCACATTGCCTTCGTCTGCCTAATTCCAGCTACTTTGCAGCCACTGCTGTCACCAGGGAAAAGACTTGTAAGGAGTTGAGATCTGCCCCTGTAGCACATGAATTTCCATCTCAGGTATGCAAATAAAAATGTGAAGGCTGAGCAAAGTCTAGTGCAATAGTGCAGTCATGAAGTTGGCAAATACAACTCTTGGCTTCTTCTCTTAAGAGAAATACAAGTTGATGTCAGGTTTGACATGTTGGATTTTCTTGTCTCTTCTTGAGATTTCTGAGGTCTCACTGCAGTTTCAAAATATGATGTAGAACTTACAAGTTGAATTTATAGAACATGGGTATTTTAGCAAATCGCTCTGCACAGCCATCTAATCTAGTGCAGATGGTCATGCCCTCCTATTGTGGCACAGGGAAAGCAATAGTTTGCAATCATTCAATAACCTTTTCTTTTGATGGTCAGGTTAAACTTTAACCAATTGCTAATAGTAATCATTGAACGGGATGAAATTCCTTTTCAGAGAGGCTTTAAACTTTACAATACATTTAACAAGTATTCCCATGTCATTCACTGTGTCACAGAGCCATCTGCAAAGCAGTTTACATGCCTACTGCATTTATACTGAGTTTGTTATATTTTTTTTACCCAGGTATATGTGTGTGTAAATCTTTGATGTGTGAATTGCTTGTGCAGATGTGTTCAAGTAGAAACTTGATGCTTCGAAATCTGTATGTTATGGATGCAAAATGCTTTCTTATGCATCAGATGCCTCAAGTCCAAGTGTTACCTCAATACTTGTTACTGGGACTTGTGAAAAGAAGGTGCTTAGCTTGAACATCTCTACTTAGGGGGAAAAAGCCTCACCTTTTTATTACTGTTTGCATTGAATTATGGAAGTTAATCATTGTTCATATGTATGTGCCTTGAGAGAGAATGTATTCACTGAAGGCAGTAACTCTAACATTTAAAGTTGTTTTCTTCATTTCAGTGTGCTCAGAGAGATATTCAAGTATGGTTTTTCTGTGTTAGGTGCTTTTGAAAGCATTTTTAAATTTGTAACCAGAGGTGAACAGTGTCTAACCAAAAATGCTCTTGTATTTTTTGGCAATGTTGTATATTCTGAAGCACAGTAAAGCCAGAATATGATTATGCATCTTGAATATAATTAAATCTACCAAAGTGTTAGACATGACAACTCATGTGTTTGTCAAAGGCAAAAAAAATACAGCAGTTGCATAATTTTCTTTGTTATCACTCAGTATTCGGTTTAGCATAACTCAAGGATGGATACATAGGTGAATTAGAAGAAACTGGTGTTTTCAACAAGTATGCACGAAAGCCTGTAGTAGTAGTTTCCACATACCTGATGACCTTCAGTATGAGATCATATTTTTGTCTATCTTGTCTGATACCTTGCTGATAATACCTGAAATTAAATATGATTTCAACAAAAGTTTAAAACCTCCCTGACAGACAAATGTGGCAAGACCTTCCTTCTTATTTATAGTGTTATTTTACATCTGTAAGAGAGTGATTTGTATCTTATAAAGCACTTGTGGTTTGGTTGTTTTTTTAATACTCCTGGCTATCATGTCTTGTTTTTAAAACTGACTTTTCGTTGTTGTTGTTGTGTGGTTTTTGTTCTTTTTTAATGCCTGGTTTTGTCAGTAGTGATTTGAATGCATTTATTGCCCTCCTGAAAAGAGTAAGTAGTGTCTATAGGAATGTTTACAACTTTTGACTTTGTGTTCATCAAATGTAAATGGTTTTAGTAAAATAAATACAACAATACTTGTAATTAGAGTGCTTTTCTGATTTTAAGGAGACTACTGATATAGCTTACATAGCCTAATGTTAACAAATATGAAAACGGTTCTTTTTCTAATATACATTTGCATTAGAGTTCCTAATGTAAAGGAGAACAAAGTCTCTGGTTAATATTTTTTCTTTACTTAAAATTGTTTTAAAGGCCAACACTTTCTTCTACAAAAATCATTAAAGGGAGACATTTAATTTGTTTTACTTTAGAAAAGTAGTACACAGGTAATTTTGGTTGCGAAGAATGTTGAAAATGGGGTGTGATATAGAAGAATATGAACCTCTGAAATATTGATTGCATTTTTTATGGATCTTTTTGTTCATTGTTTATTTGTTCATGTTTATTTGTGGTTAGTTGGAAGGAAGTAAGCACACTGCATCCTGCTAAGTGTGAAAGGTTTCATATATGTATTGCTTGGTGTAGCATTTTTAAAACATTACTTATGACTGACATATCCTGGTGTAGTTTGCTCTTCCTGATGGTGACCTTGAAAGCACATCTGTGCAATAATTGCTTATTGCTGGAACAAAAGATAGTTCTGTCTAAGATTTGTTTGAATTCAGGAAGCAGTATTTGCCAAAGTAAAATCTTGGTGACGCAACTATGTCAGGTTTCAGCAGCCACACCTCTGCTAAGCAGTTTCAAGTGTTCAGTTTTAACCTTTGTTCATAGCTATATTCCTTTTCCAGCAAAACATCTGAGACAAGTTTTCTGTCTTCCTTTTGCAATGGATCTGTGCTAAAGAAATGCAGAGTTTCAGAAGAAAACACAGCAGCAAGTACTGTTGAGGATTGCAGTAGTTTTATGTTAAGGTGCTTGGACAGCAGGAAGGATAAATGGATTCTCTTCACAATCATTGTGGTAAAGATAACTCTCAATATTCCTAAGTATTGAATGGTATAGATAGTGTGGGTTTTGTAGAATAGGATTTGGTAATGAACGGTACTTGATACCAGAAAAACAATGCAAACTGCCTCCACTGGGCTCTGATTCTCTTCCCTTCTGACGGGATAGTGGATCAAATGAAATATGTGTCTTCGCTATCCGTAATGTAGTTTTCAGCATGACTCCAGGGTATTGCATTAACATTTGTCTTTGATATTGGTGTTCAGTGCAAGTATACCTTTTTAATGAGCCATGCTGCTGAAAGTGCTCCCTCTGGGACCACATGAGTATAGTTTTCATTGCTTTATGACGAGGATTTGCTTTTCTGTAATTATGGATTTGTAACAATCCCTTCAAAATTAATAGTTTTTGGATAGCAATTACAGTTCTGAAGCTTATTTCACTATTAATGTGCTGAGCTGCTGAGTTGGTCTCTTTGCTTGTGCTGTACCTGTGGAGTATGTTGACCTCTGTTCCTGTGCTCTTATGTTCTCCAGTGAGTGCAGAACTGGGTCTCTGATTAGCGTAACTGCTCATCGTTATCAAACTGAAGTGAGGATATAATTACAAATCAGCTGTTCTAATTGCTTTGGGGAAAAATTGGAGTTTTGAAATAGAGTCATGAAAGATCAGCATTTCAAAAGCAAATCCATCCATTGCTGTCTGAAGCCATGCATATTTATGTGTGCATACACGTGCAGCTTTTAATTATCAAATACAGAAATTTTGTACTGAGACGTTTATATTTTGAGGGGCAAATTTTAGATGCTAATTTTTGTCAAGCCCTTAAGTGCTTTAAGCATCCTTCTTTTTGATGTTTTCTGAACATAGAGGGCTGAAATCGAGAACTGTGATCTTCAAGAGTATGCAGTGCGTTGTTAATACTTCTCTCCAGCCAGATGCAATGCCAGGGGTCAAACCCTTGTTTACAGCAGAACTGAATAAAGAAGTCTTTACAAATGACTTGTGAAGAAGTGATAGAAGTAGTGTGTAGAGCCTTTGAAATTTATTTGCTGCATTCAGCTATGCCTCATCTTTGTACTGCCCTAATTTACTGGCAAATTATGGGACAGTTGCCAAAGACCCTCATTGAAAGCAGTTTTTAATCTTCTGTTGTGAGTTACCTCTAAATATGGCACCATGTTGAGTACAGTGTGACATTTCATCAGCACAGTCCTCTGTTGATGAGTTAAAATGGGCATGAAAAATTTATCATTCAATTCCTCATTGAATGCATTCCTAGCCATTGGTAAATGCTGACTTGGCTGCTGCAATGCAAATACAGATCTTCTGTGCTCAGTGTGGTCAGAGCTTGCATCTGCCTAGGAGACAGTGAGAGTCTGCACAGAGAATATCTTCAGCTTTACTTGAAGTAAATCTGTTAACATGATAGATACAAGATACCTAGAACAAGATCCAGACCATCAAGAGTGGTGTCTGCCAAATGGAAACAAAAAAAACCAGTGCATGCCTCAAGTTGTTTGGGAAACATACACCAGCAAGCGTTTGATATTTATTGAAAGTTTCTTTGAAAAAAATTAATACTCTTTTTTTCCCCCATCTTTACAATAATAAGAAATTGCAGGCCTCAAATTAAAATTAAATAAAGGATGTTTGCTGCAGAAAACAATGAGAAAGAGGAGATATGCAACTGCTATTAGAGATTAAAAACCTCTTTCAGCTTCCAGGAGACTGACTGACTGTTACCTTGCTCATGGGCTACAAAGTGGGGAATGCTAAGGTGATGTGAAAAAGGGTTCATAAAAAACTTAGAAAAAGCATGAAATAATCTAGTTTAAAAATACTTTAATTGAGTATTTTTTTCCCCCATGTTTAGCTTTAACTGATACCCATTTATGTGGTGTGTGACAACATCTGAGAAGGGCTAGGATATGCTGTGTGTTTCTCTACTTAGTTAGGAAAAATGTAAAATTAAGAGCATTGATAATTGAGTACTTAAATTTATTCTATGCAGAGATGATCCTCTAACTTGAAGACAGATTTATGTGATAGTCACAGCCCATAAATCATTCCTGCATTGCCTCCCTGCAAGACTATTGGCAGTAGTGTACATTACTCAAAAATATGCCTGTTTTCAATTAGCTCAAGGAAAATTCTTTAGTCATGGAAAGAACATCCATGTCTATTACCTGCATTGAGACTTAAACACCCAAAATATATTAAGCACCCAAATACATATGCATGAAAATTACCAAAGCTTACTATGCATAAGTAGTGATTAGTGCTGATTTTTAAATAGGAGAGGATAGGAAGATTTAACACAACTGCCCTTGAAATATTTCTAATCCTGAGATTCAGAGCTGTGATCTGCTGTAGAAAAGCTCCTAGAAAATGGAGAAGTGCACCAAAAAGCGTTTTCTGCTTGGAAAGCAGGAAAGATTTTGGAGAGCCATCTGTGGCAAGTACAGTGTGTGCTGGGACTGGTCAGTCACTGCTGTGGGATGCCAGAACACATCAGGCATAAGAACAAGGCAGGGTGCTGCCTCGCTTGTCCTGACGTTCTCTTCTAGACAGGAGAGCAATACTGGTATTTCTTGCTTTTTCTGTTTAGCAGCAGTTTTCTGTACACTCTGTATATAGCCTTTCCCCCTTCTATATCTGGGTGGTGGGGTTGAGCTTTTTAGTTTTGTTTTGTCTTCTCTGTACACTGTTGCTTTTTATTTGTGGCTTTGCCCATTTCATTTTGCTTTGGTTAAAAAAGGTTGTTTGGCCCTTACAATTACAGGTTACAGCACAGATCGTTCTGTGCTCCCACTGTGTTTCTTGTATAGCTAGTTCCAGCTCTCCTGCATTGACTTTGTTCTCTTTATTGGAGAAAAGGCAAGGGACACTGCCAACTTTCACAAAAAGCTTCTTTTTTAAAAGAGGAATTGAAATAGTTTTTGTCTGTGACTTTTTCTATTCAAAACCAAGTTTGTGTGAATGGGCATGCTTAGTAATGAGCAATGTGCCATTAATATGGTCAGTCCTAAAATACCATCTTGAAGGCAGAATAGGTGATCTTGATTTGTGTGAGGTTGCCAGTGTAAATGTCAGTTGAAGTCTTGTGTTTTCCACTTAGCTGGAACAATACACTTGGCCTTTAAATAATTTTTTTAACTGCCTAATCCAGGATGAAGAACTGATTTTATTCTGTTTTGCTGTTAGTCAACAGATTCCTAAGGATACCGAATTAATAAACACAACTGGTTTCTGTTTTTCCAATGAAAGAGCCATTAACTTTAACACATACATTTTAATGTGAAAAATTTAGGGTGAAGCTATGACATTTTTGGGAGCATCTTGTCAGCCTGTTCTAGTGGGTAATACAGGCTGCTTGAGAGTGCACGTGTGTGTATAAATTCGGAGGAGTTGGTTTTGTGAACGTGTGTCTGCTGCTTCCAGAAAGTGAAATTTCCATAAAGTAATATCACTGTGTTTAGATTTAAATCATGGTGTTATTTGTTTGGGTGCTAGGGAAATGCTAAGCATGTAATAATTTCAGTAGTCACCCTTTTATTGTGGTCAAAAGAAGTGGGTCATTTTGCAATGTGTGTAAAACAGACCTAGATTCTGTGGCAGGATATATCGGGGCTTGTTGCTCAGACACGCAAACTAATTTAATATATATATATATAAACTATACTGGAAATTATTGACATTTCTGTGGATAGCACGTAACTGCATTTATGAGACTTAAAAGTACTTTAGAGATCTTCACACAGTTAATGGCTGTTGAGGAAGCTCTATGTAGCTGTGTGAGTAGGAGTTTCAGTAGAAAACTAGTCTTTTGTAGACAATTCTTAAGTGGCTGTAGTTTATCGTTGTCTGAACTGCCTGGTCTGTCGCGGCACATACTCATTGAAGGACCTTTGTCTGCTGACATTACACTTCTGAAGATGCAAAATATTCTTTATTACCCTTAAAAACTTGACTGTGGGTTGAATGTAATAGTGGAGGATCAGAATCTTTTTAGCTGATTTTTAGCTGAAAGATGAGAGAGGAGGAAAGCCCTGATCATGATACACTGATTATCTAAGTTTTGAGTGAAGGGGTAAGCATGTGCCATTTTGTGTCTCAAATTTATTTTATTTATCCATGATCTCAAGATCTTGAAGGTTCAAGGAGACTAGTGCCTAGTTCTTAGGAATAAATGTACTAGAGGAGTAGCTCTCTACTGTAGGGCTTCTGGAAAATGTCATTTGGCCTTTACGTGAACAAAAAAAAAAAAAAGTAGAGCTGAGAACAGATTATTTATTACTTAACTATAGGTTTTATTCTCTAATTACAGTTGTATGCTTCTCTTTTACAAATGTTTTTACTCTCCTGACTATTGCATCCAATGTAAACATCTTCCACTTGAGGAAAATCTTGAACTTCCAAAAAAATGCAGGTTTGTGGCAGGAATAGAAAGGGAGTATTTTCAAGTGAGAAACTGTATTTTTTTTTTTAATACATATAAATAATACACGTACACACCTGTAAAATATGTATACATTTTATATTTATAAATACATATAAATATATATATATAAGTAGATATATGGGTTGATTTTTTTGGCAGGCTGGCTTCAGTAACAGTAATGTGGCTGTTTACTGGACTTAAACAATTTTTTGTAAAACCTGATGAGAAGGAGCATTAAAGTTGCATCTGTACCTTTGAGGAGCAGCCACAGGAAGCATAGGTGCTGTGATTGGGCACCACTATCAAGCACAAACACACTGTGTCATTTGATATGCAAAATTGTTGCAGTAACAGTGGTCAAGTCTACTTCAATTTGCTGGTAATAGTGTTAGGTAGGGCTGAAGCTAGCAACTGAGAGAGGTCCCGTTCTTTTTGGAGTTAGTGGGAGCTTTGCCCTTGACGTCTGGGGAGTGGGTGAACTCTCAAAGTAAGTTGAAATGTGTGTTAAGCTGGAATTATGTGCATCCCAGATGTCTCAATATTTTGTTGCTGTTGGAAGTATTTTCTAGAAAAACTTTTCTGGGGGATTACTGGGTTATTACTGCAGCCCTAAATTAAAACTGCTTAGAGTGGGTGCTATACTGAAATGTTACACCATGCCGCGAAAGGTAGCCAAAGGTAGCACAACACTTTGGGTTGTTTTTAAGGAATAAATGATGCTTCTAAAAAGCCCTTTTCAGGCTTACCCAGAGAGTGCTATTTTTGAACATAAACATCCCATCTCTTCAGGTTGTTTGGATAGAGCTCACATAAGCACAAGTAGGAAAGAATAGATGCTTTATGTGTGAAGAAGCTCTCAGTTTAGCATAGTCAAAGGCTGATATGTGCCCAATACATTAAAGCAAGAAAACTCCCTCTTTATTACTGAGGGGTAATTATTTTAAAAGAAAGGGTGATGGTGGAGAAAAGGAAAGAAGTAGTATAATGGGTTGCTTCCAGCCCTGACTGATAGGATCCCTGTTGCTTACATAATTTTGAAAAGGCAGTAGTCCTAATGGTTTTTCATGGATCATTGGTTTACAGGCTTGGCTCCAGAAAATCTTCTTGCAGAGAATAATTTAGCTAAAACAATGACGCTAATCAGGTAGATGCTCAGCAAGTTCAATAACAGGATGTTGATTCTTTTGTTGATACTATATCCCAAGCCCAGTAACTGTGGGCTTCCTGGTGTTACTTGACTTTCCTAGGTGGCATATGAACTCTCCATCTGAGAGTTGGGATTTTTGGTGTGACTGTGCCAGGAGCCAAGGACCAAGCATCTATCAGGGTCCAGGATGGAAGGCAGAGGATCCTCAGAGAGGCTTTTGGATTTGATACAGTGCTTTTTGAAACTCATTTTCCTTAATTTGTGTGTGAGCCACCTTTGGCTCTAGGAGAGACAGTGTTTTCTAGAGAACTGAATGTGCTGGCACCAGACCCTTCTGGCTTCCCTAGATCTTGAAGCAGCAGCAGCAGACAGTTCCCAGACTGAGAGAGGAGCCTTGGCTTTCAACCCTGTAAATTAATGGGTCTTTCCACCATCCTTGGTGGTCTTCCCCTAGCTTCCCTAGCATCTACCTCTTGCTACATGACAAAGAATATATTTCAGGAGTGGGTCAGGTCAAGAAAGCTCTAAACTGTGAGATATCTGAGGTTCCCTGCCTCCCCAGGCAGGCTTATTTTCACCAAGCTGTGAGCTTGAACTGGAAATGGAGATTCTGTTCCTTTCCCCTGATGTCAAGCTCCCTAGCAGGTCTCTGCAGGTTTCTGCAGAAGTAGATGGTACCACCAGCTGGTATGAACTTGACCACAGGAGATATTGGGGTTATCAGTGCAGTGAGGAGGAGCTAATATTGCTGCTAATCACAACATTATGTGAAAAAGCTATCACATATCATTATGTGATAGCTAAGTGTTTCAGCTGTGTTTTAAAAGCATGCTGTGCACAGGTTTAATGTGAACATTTAAACAGTGTTGGTTTAAAACCTCTGCTGAACTGCATGTTGACCAGTTCTTCCACCAGTGAGAAAGTAACAGGTGCAGTGAGTTTGCTGTAGGAATGATGGACACCTGGCGCACCGGGCTGTTAAATGACACACAGTGCCCATACTTTCTTTTGTTTCTCCCTGGAAACCCACAGGTTGTCCTTCAGCCTCTTTCCAAAAGCTGAACTCAGATCCACATTAAGCATGGTGATGAAATTCAAAGTTGCCAGCTCTCTGAATTGTAGTTTCCTGTATTATTAAAAGGCTAAGGATATAAATGATTTTTTAAGCATGAGATTGTATCTGTGGTTCATATGGATGCCAGATGGGTATCAATTGACGGATGCACCATTATGATGCTGGAAGAAATAGTGGGAATGCTTGCTTAGAGTGAGTTTCAGATGGCACCAATATTTAACCAGTAGTGGGAATAAACCCCATATTTAGCCCCTTGCATTTAAACAAAACTGTATATCAGTTTCCTATGAAAATTTTCAGGATATCAAGTGAATTTCTCTTCTACTGCTATGAGAAACTAACAGCTTTGTTTGGTAGGAATTTTCTTTTGCTTTTTGGCGTGTTTGTGTTGTTTTCTTGTCTGCTTTTGCCTGCATATAATCTCCAAACAAAACTTGCTATAGTGTATTTTCAAAATCAGTTTATAGCAGACAGAACGTGTTAATGCACTGTCAAAAATAACCACATGTTGCTGTGGAGGAGGGAAGGGAAGGAAAGGACAAGGTTCTTGCAAATAGGACTAATTACAGTCTTATAAGGCAGAGAAAGCTGCTGAGAGAAGTATTAAATATTCTGAACACTTTTGACTAGCTTGTATAATTATGCTATCAGCTATCAGAAAAATAGCCACTGCTGCAACGTAAAGGAAGTTTTTTGAAACATTTCTAGTGCTCCTACCAAAAGCAAAGAAAAAGTAATTCCTCTTCAGTTTAGAAAGTCCTTACATTTTTTTCCAAGCTGATTGTCCAGCCCAACTGCTTTTCGTGTGTCCTGGCTTACTTTATCAGGTTTTGAACAGTAGAAACATGGCATACAGGTGGAGGACCTACAAGACACACCACTGGAACATAAACTGAAATAAAGCAGGATAACTCCAGGACTGTAGTTTCAGGTTCTTACATGCTTATGGTATATTTTCTTATATACCAGTCTTGCCAGGGCTTTTCAGTCATAGTTTATGCCTGTTAGTTTATACACAGAAAAGAATGAGAAAATTCAAAAATGCTGAAGTAAACTGTCTCAGCTTTGGCTAGGATAGAGTTAACTTTTGCACAAGGAGCTGGGAGGGGTCACAGCCAGGACAGACAACTGAACCAGCCAATGGGTTATTGGATACTATACTGATGTCATATCTGCTAGTTAAGGTGGGGGCTGGCATGGGCAGTGGTGGTAGTTTTTGATGTGCAGCATCTGATGAATGGTTGCATTTTATATCGACTGTTTTTATATTTCTTCTTTAATTTACTTGTTTTTCCTATTGTTTCTCTGTGCTTTGTATTGTTCTATGAAACTTTCCTTTTCTCTCTCATGATTCTGCTTCCCATCCTATTGGGGGTGGGGGTGGGCAGTGGGTGAGTGGCTGTGTGGGGCTTGGCTGCTTTGTGGGACTAAATCACAACACAGAACATAAACTGAATAGAACTTCAGCACTTTATTTTTTCTTTCAGTTATCTCCGCCCCCCCCCCCTTTTTTACTTTTATTGGCTGTAAAGTCACTTTTGAGTGAGGATAAAATTGGAACCAGGCAATTCAAGTGTGCTGTCTTCCTTTCATAGTTCACCTTACTTCTTTGGACTTGTCAGCCTGCTGCTTTGGGAGAACTGCAGACGGTTTTCCACAGCTTACTGTTACAGAATTTATTGAAAAACAAAACAAACAACATTCCTACCCACTCCACTCTCCCCTGCCCCCCAAAAGTATGAAGAGCTGAAGTTCATTTTTAAATAGGATGCAGATACGTTTGCAAATTGGAGAAGGGAACGTTTTTCGAAGCTAACTACTCCAAAGTATTACAGGATATATGACAAGCTAACTTCACACTTAAAAGAAAAAACCACAAAAAAAAAAAGAAAGAAAAAAAAAGGGCAAAACAAAAGGGTAAAATGGGGAAAAAAGATGGCTAGTTTGCCAGAAGAATACAGTCATGCTTTCAAATATAGAGTAAGACTAGAGGTGTAGTATAGTAGGTGTAATTGATAAATATGCTGAAAAATAGTCATTTGGGGCATGAATATAATTTACAGTGAAGTATCATAGAGATATCCTTTGCAGGCTTTATGCCTGCCTTACAAAGAATATGAAAACAAGTAACATTTATGTATGCATATCTTTACAACTTAATGATTAAAAATTAATTTTAGCTACTGTATTTTGTATACTACACCTAGTGCAGGTAGTCCTCTTTGCTGGATGCCATGTGAACTTGGGAAGAGAACAAAAGTTACTGTGAGGCATTTCTAACCACATTAATCCAGAAGAAGCATAGGTTTCATTGGTAGTCCAGGACAGTTAAACAAACCAAAGATGCTGACAGTAAAATGAGATTCAAATTCACTTTGCAACAGCTAGAGTTTGTGGCTGTAAGTGCTAGACTATGTAAGCCTGCTTCATGGTGGGGTATACTGGGGGGATTTCCTGTTTAATTTTAAAAACTTATTTCTGTTTGAAACCAAAACCTAAATCAGTATTTCCCTTTTTCTTCTAGCAGTGAGATTTTTAGCAGTGAGGAACTTCTTGTCAAAGTGCTTCGTGTGTACCTTGTAATGGAAATTGTGGGAGAATGTGAATAGAACAGAAATAGACCCAGCGTTTATCTGATAGTTCCACAAAAAGTAAATATTGAGATTTGTTTCTCTTCTTGTAATGGACTATTAAAATGCAGCTGACTTGGGAATGGAGGGTTGAAGGGGACAATTTCTCCAAGCAGTCATGGGGAAAAAAAAAAAAAAGTTTAAATCTAGGTGAGCCTGTTGCTCCCTCACCCCTTGCTTTCTAACAAATTTAAAGTCAAGTCTTAATAAAAAGGCTTGAAAGAGTGAATAAACTGTAGTGTGCCCTAGGGAGACAGCAAAAAAGATCAGAGACATTTTTTCTACATCCCTGTTACAGTAGGGAATGTACTAAATGTAAATGTCTAGCTGAGTGGGGAACAGACTATACCTAAACTACAGAAGTCTTACCAAGGAAAGATTTGCTCAAACAGTAGTAAAAATACAAATGAGGTGCCATGTAGGCCTTGCTGAAGTTTGTTTTCACATTGAAGTACAGCTTGCGCTTCGTCCTTCCAGTTGAAGTAATACCTCTTGCTTCATGGCAGTGGGAGCCCTGCCACGCCTGACCCAGGCAGTGACCTGCTGGAAGACTGTTTTTGTTTTTTTTCTGTCTCTCAGATAGTCAGCAGAATCTATTAGAATAGAATTTAAATTACTGTAGTGTAAAATGTGGTGTATTTGCAAACCTGTTTCTACTGCCTCTTAAGAAATTGGGCAGATTGAACACCCGAAGCTTCAAACCAGGAGTGCTTGTGTCACCTTTGTTCCTCACACAAAACTGAGATTCTGTCTTGAAACACTCCCATCCAGTTTGGCAGGCACTCCTACCCTCAATGCTGGGGCCTCTACTTTTTACAGTAAACAAGCTTTTCTTTTCCTGTGAGGTCTATCCTGCTTTGTCCAAGACATGCCTACAAAGTTGTAGTGCTTTCAGTGCTTAATTGCTAGGCTAGAGCATCACAAGTGCTTTAGCTTTCCTAATAAAACAGATTTTTTTTTTATCCTTTATCTTTTGAGTAGTCTTCTCTGCACCTGTTTTCTTTCTGTTGTATAGCCAACAACTATATATATATATATAAAATTACAGATAGTGGTTTACAAACTCTTTATATAACTGATCAATCCTGGTTTTCTACTGAAAATAATTTTTTTTTAATTTTTTAACTCAAACGGATGTTAAAAGGAATAATAGGATCTTGTGGTCTTTTGATGCTCAGACAGCTCCTTTCTCCCCATCATCTCCTGTTAATGGGTCTCAGGTCATAGAAGAAGTCATTATTCTCAATTGTCTTTCATTTTGTACACTTAAATTTTATTGCATTTGTGTTGCTGCAGTTAGCTCAGAAGACTGTTTTCTGTGAGATGCTCTCAGGAGCAGTGAATTTTCCAAACTTTGGTCTCCTAGAAGTCATTAGTACCTTCTTTTTGTTTGTATATCTTACCTTCTATTGTCTCTCTTTAAGCCAGTGCTTTGTTAATCTTTAAAATGATATAGGTATTTCAAATACTATTCCATGAGATACTGCATTAGTTCTTTCTTTCACTCTGGATTAAGTTCAAAAAAATTTATTTTTTGAGGAAAAAATCACCCAGGTAAAATCAAATTTACCTTGTCTTTGTTTCACCATTCAATTACATTTTCTTGATTTTTTTCATTCAGATCTTGTATTATCAAGGTCATGCATATGCATTTGTAGCTCCAAGATTGCTTTTCCTTCTCTTCCAAACTACTTCCTTTCCCCCTCCCTCTTGTAATGATTTTTGGCCTATCTGTTATTGTTGTGTGTGCCAATTATTTCTGTGTTGTAGAGTGGAGATTATCCAGATCCCTTTATTTCTTTGTTGTAAATGGTCTGATTTTGTTTCCACACTGTATGTGTAATAACCATTACCCTATCCTCGTTTTCAGTATATTGTTTTATTATCTTTATTAAAACAGAAGGCAAAAAATTTGCTTCAGTGTTTGTTCCTAGTTTCTTCATGGGGTTCCCTAAACACTCCCTCTTCCCTAAACACTCTCCTAAACCTTAGTGTGTAGGCAGCTGCCTTTCTCTCCCTCTTTTGAAGCTGCAGTGCACAGTAACAGTGAAGCCCCCAGTATTTCCTTTGTGTGTTTTGGTTTGAGCAGGCTCCCAGTTGGTTTTGCTCTCTAACCTGTAAACTCTTTACTTTGTATTCTGAAACATGTTTTTCTAAGCTTTTTTCCACTTGTGCAAAAAAAGTTTTCCTAATTATTTTTAGCCTTACAGATCAAGTTTTTATTCATCCTCATAGCCTGGAGCCCTCACCAAATTTGTTGTTTAGCTTGGAGAACAAACACAGTGAGTGAAAATCAGAAATGTCTACCTCATCAGCCCCAGTAACCAATTCCAGTCATTTCTTGAGCTTTTCCCTTCCTAAATTCCAGACTGTTTGACCTGTCCATAGGAGGTGATCGGATATGGTCAGGACTGGTCTGTGATTGCTTGAGCTACTGGTCACCTCTCCTGTACAACAGCATGAGCTGGCTCTGAGACAGCATCCCTATTGACCTGTGACTAATGATAACTGTTGATCAGAGGGGTCCTTCAGTTATCACATCTGTGCCATTGCTAACATTCATGTTTGGCCTTTTTTAAACAAACTGTTGGTTTCCTAGAGTTTACACTTTGCAGCAACATCTTATGAGGAGTTAACTGGGGACCACAGTCTGTGTTCAGGTGTAAATCTCTATAGGATCCAGGTTGCTCTCTGTCATGGGTTAGGGGCTGGGGCGACTCCCTAACCAAGCGACAGTCACTCTCTATTACTCCTCTTCCCTGCCTCCCAACCCCAGGAAGGGAAGGAAAAGTGGCAGTAAAAAGCCAAGAGAACCTACAGATTGGAAAATAAAACTAAAACTACTTTAATAAAGTAATAGAAATAGAATAAAATATTTACAAATACATACAGAGCCAAAATTGAACCCAGAATCCCACCTTTTGGTAACTATGTCACCACTGAGTAGGCCCAGCACCAGGTCATAGCCTGATGGGGGGGAGCTGGATTCTGGAACCTTCGATCAGGATTGAAGAGAAGACAGGCAGAGTCCTCCTCAGATGCTGGCCATCAAAAGAAGAAGAAAAAAAGGGAAGGAGGGGCACTGATCCACTCATTTTATATTAGATATGATGCTTAATGATGTGGACTACCTAGTTGGTCACTTTAGGGTCACCTGAACTGTACACTCCTCCCTAAAGAAGGAGCTCTGCCCTTTGCTCTGCACCCCCTTTGTGGGTCACAAGATCTAACAGTGACCTTGGTTGCATTCCACTCCTCAGCCATAATTCCAAAACATTGGGTCTTATCTTTGAAGATGAAGCTGCCAGCTTCAGAAAGTGGAGTTAATTTTAACAGCTTCAGCTGAAAAGTTAAATCTCTGAACAGAATTGCTTTGTTTTAGCCCAAACCAGGACAGTCTCCAAAGTGATAATTGCCAAAAGTCTGTTATGTTTCAACTCTTCTTTATTTCTTAACCACTTCACTGGTATACAGTTTTTCCTTATCCTTAATTTTTGTTTTAAATGTATCTTGACTATCTTCCAGCTTTCAGTGCCTGTATTGAGGTTGTTGTTGGTGTGTAAAGGATAGATGTTGCCAGGGTGCTGCACAGCAGCTGACTGTGTTCTGCAGTTAGCCTGATCCTCCTTGGCACTAAAACACAGTAAGTCGAGCTCCTAAAAATTCACTGGTGTGGTCAATTGCTCGATCTTTCTACTCTAGTGGGTTTGGATGGGTGCATGAATACACTGATGAAGATTTATGTGTTTAGTACTTAAGTACTTTATTTATTCTCCTCCCTCTTGACTAATCCTACATGGCAATTTTAGCTGTTGTATATTGGCTGCCTCTGAAAGGTTGCATTTCTCTTAATCTACTTGTTATATTTCATAATGTGACAAGAGCTCATCTTTTGTGACACTAATACTTTTTCTTTGAATGTCTTAATTACCTGCTGTTGCAGGATACTCCAGTGGTAGTGTTTTCATCTTCACGTGGGAAAAGATTCATCATGCAAGAGAAATGTGTGACTGAATTATTTTTTGTATGTATTTAAAAAAAAAAAACCTTTTCTGAAGGACAGTATTACTTTAGGACCAAACACGGCGTGGCAGAGTTGAAATTGCTGGAAACATGTTTATAAGGGAAATTCTGGCAGACTTTTAAGTGCCATACAAGATGTAGCTGTCTAGAAAAAAGTAGTAGTACGATTCTTTTTCCAGACATGATCCCTTTACTTTTAATTACAGTTTTAGGATATTAAAAGGTTTAGGAGCAGAGAGACTCATGTAAAACGTCTAATTACACCAGTAATTGACTCAGCTTTTTCCAATTCTGTGTGCACAGTAATGCATATCTTTGAAGGTGCTTGTACTGTATGTATACAACTGTTATTGATTCCTTTCTCTAAAATTGGAGTGAGAGAAGTTAATTGTGCTGTGGAACAGAGTAAGCTTTCAATAGTTAAAATGTACTTGTCTGTCTGGATCTGTTATATTTGTTGGTATAGTCTTTCTGAGTGCTTCCTTCACTGAGTTGCCGAGACCCTCTTCTGTGCTTGCTGGGTTTTTGTGGCTTTGTGTTCTGTGTGTATGCTTGGGTTTTTGGTTGATGGGGTTTTTGTTTGTTTGTTTGTTTTTAAATTTCCTTACTTTTCTCTCTCTTTTTTTTTCAGCTTTAGCTTTACATTAGCTCTAGAAGGGGAAAACATAAGAAGGTTTGTTGGTTGTGGATCTGTAGGCTTGGGTATGTAGAGGTTGTGGGTTTTGTTTGGGGGTTTTTTTTTGTTTGTTTGTTTGTTTTTTTGTTGTTTAGTTTTCTGTGTTTTATTCTCCTGAGTTAATGGTGAGGAGAAATGGGCGGATGATGCCTGGCAATGTTTGATTACATTTGAAATAACTAGTTGTTATTTATGTTGTTTGGTTTTCAGTGAGGAGGAAGAGGAAGTGGGACACATCCTGTCTAACAGCTTCTTGTAAAGCTCTATGAGTTATCTTTGTACTGTGTGCCATAACAGTGTTCAGATTATTTTGTATGTGAAAAATGTTCATTGTTGTCAACTGCTGAGACTTCTGCCAAATATTGTCTGTGCTGGTGGACAGTTCCAGGCTTGATTTTTCTCTGTGGACATTTGTAGTCAAATAGCCACAGACATACTGTGTTTACTGCTCCCATAACAGATCAGCCTGGTTTTAGTGTTAATGCCATCAGATATGGGGAAAGATGCCTAGAGCTTCAGGATGGGCAAGGTGTGACAACGTCTCTGTTGCACTTTCTGTAGTTCTACACAGATGTTAGTATAATCTACCCTTGACCAGTAGCTTGTAACAGAGAAGAATCTCAAAACTTTTGAACCCCAAATGACTCATTTGTAAATATCATTTTGTCTTCTCAGTTAACACAGTACTTCCTTCCTCTCCTTTATGATCATTGAACAGATACAGCACCTGTTAAAAATCAATTGCCCTTTACAGTAAGCACTCTCTACCGTGGTGCGAGGTTTGTTCACCCTAAGTGAGCCACTGAGAGGGGCCAGGTCGGTATCTGGCTTTTTAGGTCACAGATGTATGCATGCATACACACTTACATACACGGATTGGACTTGCAAGTTTTTTAAACTAAATTTGGGGTTAAGTTGCTTCAGAGCTGTAGTGGTTTAAGGCACTGCAGAGCTGGCATGGCACATTGCTCAGTGTTGGTGTCAGTCATTTTCCGTGCAGCCAGTGTGCCCTGGTGAGAGCCGTCCTTACCTGCCATAGAGTGCCACTGAAGGTGCAATTAGGTCCTCCCTTGAGGACTATGTATGCAACCACCTAGGCAGTGATGGGGGATTCCTCCATAGGCAGCTATGGTGTGTGAGGGTGTGTTTGTAACTGTAGTGGGGCAATAAGATACATTGGGGTGATAGCTTCTTAAAGAAGTCTGCTAAATCTTGAAGGCCACTTTTTTTGTCCTCTATGCAGGTGGGAACTTGTTTGCTCCTATCACTAAGGAACCTACTTAATTCAGTCAGCAGGTTATTTTCAAGATGACTTCATGTAGAGATCTAGGGACTGTTGCAACCAAGTCCCACTTCATCAAGAAAGGGAGCTTTTAGTCTTTATTTGGGGAAGTGCAAATCTTACTGAGTGTTGAGTTCTATTATTTGCCAGTTGACAAAAGAAGGGTTAGTGCCAGGTGAATCAAATCTCTATTTTTGTGCTAGAGAAAAGGGAGAAAAGTAAGAAATGAGCATTGAAATAAATCTTTGTAATATTTTTTTATCCAAGGGTAGGTTGCATTTTTGGCAAGTGGAACAAAATGTAAGTTTTAAACTTCTTTTCTCTGGACGTCCTTTTGATGCTCATAGGGGGCTGGAATTGTGTATGTTGTGAGAAACCCTGGAATAAGGTTATGTGCTACAAAGCAGAAATACTAAGAGAAACAGTGTCTTGAGAAGTAAAAAATACTCTTTCATATTACATCTAAGCACTTCTTTTAGCATACTAAGATTCTCAAAACAGTTCCTATCATCAATTATTCATGGTTTAAATAGGCAAGAAAACCAAACATAAGATAAAAGGCAATATTTAAAGGAAATAAAGGGATTTTGTTGACCCTCTGTGCCCCCACCACATTGCAAGTATCCCCTGTATATTATTTCCCACTTGGGGGTTAGTTTCAAACATGCCTGTTTTACACCTTCCCTGTTCTCAGAGCTGTGGAGTTACCATTTTTGTGCATATTGGCAAAGAGGAGCAAACCATTTTTGTGTCATTATTTAAAGGTAATTCCTGGAGGAATTCGGAAATATACCCTTTGTGCAAGTTCTGCTGGGAGTTTGTGGCATCTCCTCCCCTGGTGCTCCCAGGAGATCATCCCTGGTTAGGAGAGACTGTGGGGCTTGTGTGTTACATCTGTCACAGAGCTGGAGGAGGCTTCTTCTATTTGCTAGCAAAACATTGCAGCCAAGGGTTCACCTTAGGAAGGGCTTTGCTCATTGCAATGTTTGGGAACAAAATACTGGCTAAAGTAGAGAAATCTGTTGCTAGGAGAGTGTAGGAGGGTTTGGAAGGTGATCTGTGTTCATGGCTTGGGTTTTGGTTTTTTTTTTTAATGTATATGGAATGCTGTTGTGTACCTCTGAATTGTTGGGCATAGCTAATAAATTAGAACTTTTCTAGATTTTCCAGTGGAATGAAAATTTGACTGTTACCCTTAATGTGGAAAAATTATGAGTTTGTTTTCATCCATATGCTCTACTGCAAGGAATTATGAAACTGTAATGGCCACAAAATTTTGGTGCACATCTAGAGGAATGCATAGAAGCAAAAAAATACCCAATATTGTCTGTCTGAAACGTCAGGAATTCTGCACTGAAAATTCAGATGTGTGGGTTTGCAACCCTTCCTAAACTGTGCTGAGAATAATCCAGCAATGTCAGCAGTGCCTAGACAGGGTATGTAGTTAACTTTTTAGGAGCCTAAAATTGTGTTAATCTGTGGGAAGCTTAGAAAGACAAACTCATAATTCTTCCTTATCAGTTACATGCTTTGAAATAACTTTGGAAATGTACCCGCCCATGTATATGACTGGGTTATTTTGCTGAATGGCACAGCACACACTGCAGTCCTTTCTGATATAGTCACTTGCAATTCAGATAGGTTAAATAGAAAAGAGTTTTAAAGGCTTTCTGTTTAATACTCCAGTGCAATTAAATCTTGGTTTTGTTTGTAGAAGATAGGATCAGCATGCATTGGAACAATTGATACGACACATAAAAATAAGAGGCTTTGTTCATTTTGATTGTGAATGTTCAAGTAAGCCAAAGTGAACTGAGCTTTACTAAGAGCTCTGTATTCAGGGACTGAACTACACAACAATCCTCCTGGCAGAGGAGGCCTTCTGTGGCTCCTGATGTGAGTTTTTTACAACATCAGCAGCTCTATTGCTAATGGTTATGACTTTGTGTACGTTTCAAAAGTTTGGTTTTCTTTAAAGCCACTCTTGATGAAGCTGTGAAGTACAAGAAAGAGAATTTCTGTGTTTGTTAATAAAACTTTACAGTTAGCAGCCCTCCAAGTTGCAAAAGGAAAAAAGCATGAAAATCAGACATTTCAGGGGTGTGCATTGTTAAGGAAAAAACATTATCCTGAATTAACAAACACAAGATGACTAAAAAACATTGTCTCCCTCCTAATAATTCAGTGTTCTGAGGTTGGACTTAAATATAAGATCTGCATCACAAATTGTAAGAAGTTGGATGTGGCAGATTAACTGTCATATAACATACAGTTTAAACAGACTTATTTAATTTAAACTGACACTGTTTGTAGCTGTTCTGTTCAAGCTGCCATCTCCCTGAGCAGTGCCTGCTATCCGGTGCCTATGCCCAGCAGCCAACCTCACTCTCACCCTTGGAAGTCTTCCCTCTGCTCCAACTACCCTATATGTTGTTGAAAAATATTTTTGCATTTGTGGAAGAAACTTCCACATGAGAAACTTCCCCTCCCCATTTTGAGTTTGATATTCTTCCCTTCCCCATTCTCTGGAAACACCAGATCATTTCAAAAGCAAATCCAGAGTACTTCATGCATCAATGCTTTATTTCAGCCGTGTTGAGTTCGGGTGAACTTGGAACACTGGTTCTCCTGTACCTCTTCCATGTTTTGTGGAGCCAGCAGAAGTCTTTAAGTTAATACTTTGTGTGGGGTGGTGCACCGTCTTGCTTGTGCTGCTTAGGTTAGATTGTAAAGAAACGCAAAGCAATGGAACATTTGAAAAAAATATATTGAAAAATGGAATGCCTTGCTTGGGGAGTTAGTTTATGTTACTCCATAACATGAGGAGTGGTATCTACAACAGTACTTGGGCAGCAACCTACAGGGGGAAAAGATGACTTTCTATTATTAACTACAAAGGTAGCTATTTTTTCAGTCATCGATTATACTATATTTTTCTTTTTAAGGTAGAGCTAAAACATAAATGAGAAATAGGTAATATTTTTCTCTCTAAGGAGGATGTCTCTGGCAGTAACTAGTGTTTCAGATTTTAATAATGAATTAAGTGATACAGACTGATTTTTATGTTTACAGCCTCCTAGCAGGCAAAACTGTCTTTAATATATTACTATATAATACAAAATAATTTTAGTATGTAGACTCACTTACCTAGAATTTTAATATCCATTAGTGGAATTAATCTGGTGAAGAAGCAAGAGAGTAGAACTTGCACTGGTCCTACTTCATGGATGTACTCTGAAGCAGTTTATTTCTATGGAATTGTATTAAGTCAGCATATTTTTGGTTTTGCCATTAACCATTTTTCTTTTGTAGCAAAACAAGTATGAAAAATCCAAATATTTGAATAATTTTCAGAAGCATTTTTTTAAAACTGATGGAGTAATAATATTAATGGCTCTGATACTCAATTGTTGCTATAAAAGGAAGAATGACAGTATCATATGATATTTGCAATAGCCCAAGTTGTCCAAACACTATTGAGGTATAGTTTTATTATAATGTTTTTCAAAAGACTTTTGTATCTGCAAGGACGCCTTGTTGTAATAACTTGTTGGAATTGCCATTATATGTTTAATTGTATCAGAGTAAAGGGTATGTTAGTCTTGACTAACATATGAGGTTGGCCCTGGTTCCCTTTTCAGTCAGCTGAAGCTTCTCACAGTTTTTTAACCTGTCTGGCACCTCCCTTAGGAGCTGGTCAGTGTTCAGAGCTGTGTCCCATTTCTGCTCAGTGCTGCAGTTGCCAGGCAAAATCCTCCCTGCAAAATTGTGCAGCAGGATCTAAAAATTTCTTGCCAAATCAAATCTTCCAACAGTGAATCTAGTGTAAACCACTAATTTGCTAATGATCTAAGCCAAACTCCTGACTCTAGAGATTTGTTGCCAAGTATGAGTTATTTCCACTGTACTACTTTTACGGAGCAGAGGTACCTTTGAAAGCAGCTATCTGCAAGCGTTTTCTGGCATATTTTTAGGAGTGGCTGGATTCATTCCCACAGCTGGTTCCTGGCTCCATCCTGTCTGTATGAGAGTGGACCTGAGCTGAAGAGCCACCGCTCTCTTGCCACCTGCATCAAGGTGTTCCACACCGTGTATGTATGTGTGTTACACAGACAGCCCAAGTGTTGCTTTGGGTTAGATACTCCATAATGCGTTCTTGTAGAGTGGAGTATTTTGCTAATGAACATTTAAAAATTACTGCCACTACAGATTCAGGCAGTTTTTATTTTTAAAGAAAATGAACGTCTGTGTTTTCTGTAGACCACATGATCATCACATGTTTATTTTGACATGATGCCCGTGCTCAGTGGTCTCAAATGCATTCTACCTCCAGACCATTTTGCATGGCTGTTGGGGTGAATGATTAGGATCAGATTGCAAATTCAGTTTAGTGTTTTGCTAGTTTGTTCCTTCCAATGTATAACCTGCCCTAAGGATAGCAATTGATTTTTAAATGAGAAAAGGAAGGAGGCAATGCAAATAAACCGTGTTCTCTCACATCAGTTTCAATGCCACAGACTCGATTTCATCAGTGGAGACAGAAAACAGCAAGATGCTTCCTCCAAATTGTTGTTTAATTTAATCCTCTTCTCTCCACTTCTCCCCACCTCCCTCCAATGCACATATCTTCTATGAGTTTTGAGGATGCTGAAAGAAAAAACTTACTTCCTCTGATTGCAGGTATGCTTTAAAACCTGTCATTTGCTTTCATGGAAGTTAACACATGACCACTTGATAGCAATGAAGCAGATAAAATTGGTTGCCTGATTACCTATCAGATGAATTAATCATTACATAAAATACTTATCCTTTGGTGAAACAAAATCAGTGATTTTAATTCTGTCAAGAGACTAGCAAAGAAAAATACTGAGGTATAAATACTATGTTAAGAAAAACTTGAAAAGTATGTAGTATAGTACACTCTCTTGACTGGAGGGAGCTCCCTCCTTATGAGCCACCTTGCAGGGTGATACACACTATTCAGCATGAAGGTGTATAATGATAAAAAAGACAACCAGCTAAGCAGGTATTTTGAGGATTGCTTTTGAGATATAAATATTATTATGTTAAAATGTAAATACCCTAGCTATTCAAGTGTAGGAAAGCTGCACAAGTGACTTGCCACAATTCGTTAGTTCCTGATTGCTGTAGTATATTTTTATACTTTTCTTTTTCTATGAGGTGGCAGAATATTGAGCAGAAGAGTGAAAAACCTGTATTTTTGATTGGATGCTGCCTCTAAGATTGCTTCAGATCTGTTACCTTAAAAACTGAATCCATTCTCAAATGATGCCAAAAGAGATGCGCAACATTTAGTGAAAACTTAAAAAAAAAGCAACTGGAATTTTCTGTTCTTTGGTATTTCATTGTGTCTTCTCATTGCTACCTAATGCAGTCCTTTAATTCTGATGTCCTGCAATACAGTAGTATGTGCTTTCCTGTAAAAGGATTTTCATTTATGTTGAAAACAGAAAAAGACTATTAATGCTGTAAATACAGCCAATGGATACATATAATAGAATGTCCAACATGTTACTCTGAAGCACATGTTGCTGCAGGCTCTGTTGTGTAAGTCTTTAGCACTTGCTTGAAGGAAATAGCCGAGTCTTCCTGTTTATATAGATAGAAGGCAAAACATTTCTACTAAATAAAACTCAGACGGGAAACGTAATTTTGTCAGTTGCTCAGTGTCCCGTAAGCTCCTATGTTGATTACAAACTTACTGATAAAGAAATCATTGTTAGATTTTGTCTTCTAAAGCCTTGTTTTGACAATAACTTTTTAAAAACAGTGTAATTCTTCTGGCTTGGGGATAGAAAGAGGAAGAATGTAGGAGTTTTGGGGCTTGGTTATTGGACTGAGTTTTTCAGTCGTCAGATGTAATCTATAATATACGTGATAAAAAAAACCCAAACTGATTTAGAGCACTTTACTGCTTGGACATCTTTTATGTCATAAGACTGTCTTAGTCTTAAGTCTGACTTACTTTAAAAGTCTGGAATATGAAAGAAAAGCAGGCTGTAAACATAATGACACTTTGTTTTGTCCATAATTTAACATCTATGTAGCTATGTGCAGTTACAGTACTGTAATCCTCCATTTGGCTTTGTGAAGTGCTTTAACTGTTGTACGAGCTGATACAAGAAGAAATGTTTGCAGTTCATTTGATAGGGAACACATAATTCAAATTGATGTTGTATGTTCAGGTTGTCTGTAGGTTAGAACTCTGTGTTTAAAAAGAAACACAAAAAAAAATCCCCCAAACTTAGAGAAAACCTATGTGTAAAGCTATTTGTCAGTTTCTATCTAAAAATCCTGTGGTGGACTTGTGATCGTATCAGTCTTGAGCATGTAAACTTGCACATAAGTAGCTAGTTACTTGAAGCCTACTGACTTCATGGATTGGGGATGCCCTCTTGAATTAAGAAAAATACAAAGGCTTCCATAGTCTGTATTTCAAAAAAAAAAAAGAGGGAGGGAGAAATAGTTTTTATTCATTTAGTTTACTTCCTATGCAAACATATATGGATTATTCCCTGCCCTAGGCCCTTATCATCTTAGACCACTCATTCAGTGTTGCTGTGTCTTTTGCTAGTGAATAAGTTGTTTGTAATTGCAGTCCCATAACCCCTGGTATTTTATTCACTTATAACATGGACATTAATGCTTGTCAAAGAACAGATGGATAAACTCTTCATTTTCATTAAATTCCTGTTGAAGTGATGACTTCAGTATGCTTTGGATTGTTCTCTTGTTTTCCAGCTCTTATTACTTAAAGATGTCTAGGTAGATCTGGACTACAGAAACTTCTTGTGGTAAAGTAAAGGCATAGTAAACTTGATCATACGTTTCCATTACCATCTATACCTCCTAGGGCTGTTGGTTTTGCAGCGTATGAAAATACCACTTATGTAATGTGATACCATCAAATTCCTGCCACTTCTGATCTTTAGTAGGTCTCTGAAACTTTGGTAAGATGGATTCTTGGAAAATACAACTACATTTCTTTAAGCCACCAAGGACGTTCTCCATTTTTCTTGTGTGGTGTTTTTCCCCTGTGGCATGGTGTGTCCTTGTCTACACCACAGCTTTAATCTGTCAGTTCAGTTAGACCTCTATGACTGCACACCAAAGTTTCCTCTCTCTTTCTCCCTCTATCTAATTAGTCTTTTTGTGCTTTGCTTTGACCTTCAGCTATCATAACAGGATTGATGATCCAGAGGAAGAAGTTATTTTTCCTGACCTATAGAATGTTTTTTCTGGAAATATCAACACATATTTCTGTAGTCACAAGTTGTCCTAGGTCTTGACTTGTGAAAAATCTACCAGTTAAAATTCTGGGTTGCTTGTTGTCTCTTACTGTCCTTTGGTTTTTCCCCAGAGAGGCTGGCAAAGTTA
Source organism: Bucco capensis (assembly GCA_013396975.1). Lineage (NCBI taxonomy): Eukaryota > Metazoa > Chordata > Aves > Piciformes > Bucconidae > Bucco > Bucco capensis. Next base: position 116,030 of record VWZO01015949.1, on the reverse strand, counting down.
ATGACTTGTGTCTATTTTTTGTAACATTACTATTCCTAGAGGAAGAATAAATTGAAAATAAATACCTAATTTTGTGTCAGTAGTGTTATTCAGATTTGTAAGTAAGCATGACTTCTAGTCTGGCAGCTTTAGTTTGTTAACTTAGATGAAAGGTCTCTTTTTGACCTCTGTGTGTGAACCAAGCTGGTTCTTTCTAATGACAGTTTTTTACCAAACAATTCATGGAAATAGGGTGGCTTGTTCTTCCTATTTTATATTCACCAAGTTTTAAAGTAAAGCTGAAATATAATACTGAGAACATTACTGAAAAAAGATAAACAGGAGTTTCCATATTTGTCTCTAAAAACCCTACACTTATATCTTTTATATTCTTCCAACAGTGTAGGTCATGAGCCTTGCCTGAGGATTTCACAACAGTTCAATCCTGTATTTGTAAACAAACCATGATGTTTATTATTATGACACATTTTACTGAGAGTACAAAATCTACTGTCAACTAAATTTAAAGGAATCATATGGATATAAATCTGTCTCTACAGATTCCCCTTAAACCACTTTGTTTAGTAGTCTGTGCCTTCAGAAGGATAATTAATTTCTGGAGTGTACAGCTGTTATATATATGTATGTCAAAACTGTGTGGCTGTAAATGATGTTTTGATAAGGTCAAACTCTGAAGTGTTGTAATGCTTTAATTATGACACCTACATCGCATTTTTGTATAGTAAATAATATTCAAATCAGAGATACTGTGTGTGCACTGCATGGTCACAAATGGAGATGATCACCCCACCCCTCAGGTGAAGATTTGGCTTCTGCTGGTGTATGCAGAAGTCTAGAAGCCAAAAGGTTTTCCTGATTATCTAGATTAAGACCAATTTGTGTCTGTGGTTTTTCATCCTTATTTACATGCTGTACCAAGACATGTTATTATTTCTGAGCCACCCTGTGGGGTGCATTTCCCATCCCTGTCTGCTGCCCACAGTACCTTTCTGTGCACAACAAGGATTGCATCATCCCAGTGTGCTGCTGAGACTGACACCTGCTGTGTGAGTGCTTGGTGCATCTGCAGTCTTTTTGCTGGGTATCCTCAATAAGAAGTAGTTTTGTGTGAAGGATTTCCCGTTTTGGTGGTGGTGTTTTCATAAAGGCTTTTCTATTTCCTCAGCATCTCAAAGTGGATAGTAAATGAGAAACTCTTGGGTCTCTGTCATACATAGCAGACTCTTTCAACTTCCGTTGGGTTTTTTACACCTAATTTAGTTCATTTTTTTTGCTACTTTTGAAAGTAGTAAAAATAGTCAACACTGCCAACATTTGGAGGTGGTTTAATAGCAAGAATGATTTCTTTTTTTGGAAGGAAAATGCAACTTTTGAGCAGTGTAGTGTTTCTCAAGGTAGATACTTTGGAAGTACTTTGTTAAAAAATACTTGAGCAGTTGGTCTTTACGCCACTGTTTCCTCACTACTGCATGGCAAAAGCAACATTTTTTCATTTTGTTGGCATGAGTTAAATGATTAGACAGCAGTCAACTACAGCTTGTCCATAACCATAGTGTTGCTATGACTAACCCTACCAGTTAGTCATCTTTATTAAGAATCAACCTTTTGCTGATCACTTTCAGAAAATGAAAAGCTTTGTATTTAACAAGTTTGTATGATTTATCTGTAGCTGTAAAAATTTCGCTTATGCAAAACTTGTGTTTGAAGCTGCATAGGTTCTTGACCAGAGATGAAGCTGTAATTATTTCCACAAAAATACATAGTGTGAAAAGATGCCCTTTTCTCAGGGGCAGGATTGCACATTTTCATATGCCACCATGAACTGTGTTGTGGAACATATGCCCAAAATAAAATTTGAAAGAAGAGCCTTTTTGTGGCTGTGGCTTAGATTTTACTAAGTTTTCATCTGTTTGCTGGCTGTTTCTGTATTGCAGTTGATGGGTAGGCAGGAAAGCAGCTGCACTCAGTTTGCTGTGCAAGTGCTCCAAGCAGGCAGTGGAAGGCATGCTACAGCTGTGGTTTTATGTTACTCTCAGCGAAATACCAGCCTTAAACATTGCCACCCTTGCTACTCTCGACATCAGTCTACTGCCACCTCTGTTGTGTTGGGGCAACTGCCTCTGCCAGCTACAGTGAGCGGCTGATGGAGCAGAAAACCCCAAAATGACAAAAATGGACATTCAGGTGGTTATTCTTAAAATCTGAGTGTGCATTTGGAGGGCTTTTATATTGTTTGTGCGTTTTATTTTTCGCGTTAGAGAATGTGGTTTTGGGGAAAAAAAATTCCTCTTTGGTATCCCTTTCCTGGGATTGTTGACCACATGGATGGGTATGATTTAGTTGTGGAGAACAGCTTCAGGACAGCTTTTAAGATGTGATGTACTCCTATTGTTTCTTAAGTTTTCTGCATACCAGACATTTTTCTGTTTGAGAAAAATGCCTGTAGGGTGAAGGAGCTCAGTTTAGAGTCTGGAAGTGGTGATAAGGGAACAGCCTCCAGCATTTCTGTGTGCTCTCTGCCAAGTCCTGCCCTAGCACTGCTTGCTCTGGGACTCCCTTCTGTATCAGTTCTTGTTTCTTTAAGATTTCTGGCAATGAAATGTGATTCACAAGTGTAGCTGCTTCATGATCACTTCAGGTCATCCATGGGCAGTATTGTCTGTTGACAGGCACAGTTCCCGCTACTCTTTCCATAGGGTGGTACCACCTCTAGGCTGCTGGAACGTGGTTCATTGTGTCATATGCCATATGACTGGCCTGGTGAGTGTTCCTCTTTTAGTGTTGATGGGTTAGTTTTCGTGCTATTCAGTCTTCTAATGTGCTTCCCTGTGCAGCCCTGTGAGTGATTGTGCCAGTGGCAGGAGCAGGATGAAGATGGCATGGATGCAGGAGAAGGGCATGGATGCAGGAGAAGGGCATGGATGCTTATTTTAGCAGCAGCACTGCCATATGCCAACTGTAAGTGACCTTAATCATAGCCAAACATCCTTCCTTCTGTCACTCTTGGTATTAATGCTTCAGCAAATGGGACTTTAATAGCTTTTATTACGGTGCCAGAACCTGGACTGAAGAGCAGGAGCGAGGAGAGGCTGATGCATCCCACAGGTGTTAATGGGAGCACTGGGTCCTGCAAAGCTGTCCTTGTCCTTGATAGCTTACTAACTTCTGTTCGCTTCGAAGTCCTGCAGAAACAGACCCAATGCAATGAGCACACTTAACCAAAGTGTGTATTTTAAAACTATGCTTAATTATTTTTGTCTCGTCTGATGAGATGGTTTTGATCTGTTGCACTAGCTAGGTGATTGTAGATAAAACATGACTTTAAAAACAGTCTGTGATTTCACAAAGAATTCATAACTCCCACCACCACCACTCCCTCCATTCCTCCCCCTCCAAGGAAAAAGGAATAAAAAGCTTCACATTTCTAAGAGTTGGGTAGTTATTAAAGAAATAGTTGTCATTCACTTTTTACCATGGGGAATATGTAATGTTGGAAAAGCAATACTGGAACAGAGATGCATGCAGCTGCTGAAAGGTGGTACTGTTTGGCCATGAGGTTAATTGCCAACTGAAATGTTGTTGCAGTTTCTTTTCAGAAAGATGAAAGCAAAATAATTGAAGGATTGTTTGCCAGTGGAAACACGATTAGTTTTATACGTATGAAGAAACAAACTTAACTAGTGCTGCCCTCTTGCAGTTCTATAGCAGGACAGTCATTAGACAAGTCTCAGTGCAGATGCCACTTTATATTGTTTAGGTACAACTATAGCTACAGGTTTTCTGAAGAAATGGTAGGTAGGAAGAGTTACCAGTAATCCTTTTTATGGAAGATAAAAATGCGATTACCTCATGCAGCAACTCTTGCATCTGCAACCTCCTGAATTTGAAGATGAAGAGATTCTTATTCTGTAAGAACCAAGTTGCCTAATTTAATGTAACTGCAGGTATTTTCTTAGTAGCAGAATCGCTTGCCAAGGAAATTAAAAAATAATCTTCCTCTTTGTTTTTTAATTCCTTCAATATGTACTGAGGACAAGGTGTCTGTTCTGCAATCTGTGCAGCTGAAGGTGCAGCGACTTTGGCACAGGCATCCTCAATTTCCTTAGCTCGCTCTGGGTCACGAGAAGGTAGTGATTGGGCTATAGGGCAGGGAACCCACTTCTTCCTCCACTTCACATGGAATTGATGACTCCAAAAAGTTCATGCCTTCCTACACCTCTCTTCAAAAGCTGAAGGAAACATTTGCTCCCACCTCTGAAGAAGAGGTGGATCGGAGTGGTTTTTGGTGTGTGAAAACCTGAAATGTCTTTAAAATGATTCCTTTTGTAGATCATAATCTGACTGATGCTGCTGTGATCTTTGAGACATTCTTTGTTCTTACTGGATGTATAATGTTCCTAAATACCTGTGTGTTGAGGACAAACAAACAGCAAACAAGTCTGTACTTGCGCAATGTGCAGAGTTCAGTTCCTGATCTTTAACTGGCTTTATTATGTTAGACTGAAGACGGTTGGTGTTTTCATGGTATAACATTGTACTTTGCACCACTAATACTCTGAGAGGGTTTTTTTCTAGACAAAGGTTACTTGCCTATGTCATCTGATTTCTTTTGGTCTGTGCTGTATTTTAAGTACTTGTTGCATCATTTGTGCCTACCTAAAATACTTAAGAAGAGTACCTTCTCACCCCCCAGCATTCATGTTAACAGCAGAGAAGAGGAGCTTGAGATGGTGTTTAACCCTGAAAAGATTAGAGGTAGACAGCTGTTGAAGATAGTGAGATTGCTTAGAAGGCCAGATATGATCCAGAGCTAGAAGAGCAAAAAATCCTAATGAAGAGTTAAGGCTTTCATGGACATTTAAAGGCAAATCAAGGAATTTTGATCAAAGTCCTCAGCCTAGAAGGGAATAGGCGATGGATAGATTGAGACTCCAGCATCTCAGTGTCCTTCCTATAATGAGGGGCCCAGAATTGAACACAGTACTCCAGATGAGGCCTCACAAGTGCCGAGTACAAGGGCATGATAACCTCCCTTCTCCTGCTCACCACACTATTCCTGATACAAGCCAGGATCCTGCTGGCCTTCTTGGCCACCTGGGCACACTGCTGGCTCATATTCAGCTGGCTGTCCACCAGCACCCCCAGGTCCTTCTCTGCTGAGCAGCTTTCCAGACACTCATCCCCAAGCCTGTAGCGTTGCCTGGGGTTGTTGTGCCCAAAGTGCAGGACACGGCACTTGGCCTTATTGAACCTCATGCAATTGGCCTCGGCTCATCGATCCAACCTGTCCAAGTCCCTCTGCAGAGCCTCCCTGCCCTCCAGCAGATCAACACTCCCACACAATTTAGTGTCCTCTGCA
>VWZO01015949.1:0-99945 GCA_013396975.1 Bucco capensis | reverse complement strand
TCCCTGAGAAGGCCAAAGTTGGCCTTTCTAAAGTCCAGGGTAGCGATCCTGCTCTTGTCCCTGTGCCTACTGCCCACAATCCTGAACTCCACCAACTCATGGTCAGTACAGCCAAGGGTGCCCCCTACCTTCACACGCTCAGCGAGTCCCTCTTTATTTGATAGTACAAGGTCCAGCAATATTCCTCTCCTTGTCGGTTCCTCCACCACCTGAGTTAGAAAGTTATCATCAATGCTCTGGAGGAACCTACTGGACTGCATATGCCTGGCTGTGTAAGTCTCCCAACAAATGTCTGGGTAATTAAAGTCCCCCATGACAACCAGAGCCTGTGATCTCAAGGCTACTTCCAGCTGCTTATAGAAGGCCTCATCAGTTTCATTATCCTGATCAGGTGGCCTATAGTAAACACCCACTACAATATCTCCCATACTAGGTTCTCCCCTAATTTTTACCCACAAGGTTTCCACCAGCATATCATTGCCCCCCAAGGACAGTTCAATACATTCCAAATGCTCTCTCATATAGAGAGCAACACCACCTAGTACTTGATCATTTCTAATACTGGAGACTCCATGATCAATCCTGTCTCCCTTGCTATTTGTAGGGATATTTTTTACCTAAAAACTGTTGCTTTGTAGCAAATAGTGGGAAAAGAAATCTGAAGACTTTGTCCTCTTCAGAGGCTCCATCCGTGGAAAATAACAGATAAGCAATCTGCTTATAATACAAAACATCATGTATTTAAGCAGCTTTGGTAGAAATACGGTCCCTTTTGAGTTTACAAAATTTGGCAAACTTTCCACATAAATGGATGTTTTTTCCTACGGGATCCTTTGAGAAGGAAGGAAAATGTATCCCTGTGAATAAGCGTATGTTTTTCCCATGCATGCCAATTCCATGCATGCCAATTCCATGCACACATTCGTGATGATTTATTAATAGTGATTGTGGCACTTCAATTTTGTGTAAGACTCTTACAGAAAAGATGTTCAAGGTGAAATTTTAGAAGGTCTTAGCCTCCCTGTGTTGTCCAAAATGTTCTGTTTAGTGATTGATTTTTTTTTTCCCCTCCCTGGGGAGTTGTAGCGTCACATAACACTGTTTCTGTCTGTGTTTGCTTGTAGGTGAATTGATTCTGAATTCTGCTTTGTGGCTTAGCCTAAAAGGAGACAAGACCTAATTCCTCCCTTTCCAGTGGAGTTTCCCATTTTAGGCACAATAGTGCTAGGATTAGCAACTGAAATTGTCATTGAAACTTGCTTCATTTTTAGATGTTCGTTACTGTGGAAGCAGCATAACTATGACTTTTTAAAATATGTGTGTAGTCACACACATAGAATAGTGTCATGCTGTTCAAGAGTTCTTCCTCTTCATGAATTAAATTAGTTTATTTCACAGTTACTTCATTTGTTTGTAGAGCATTTGTAGAAACTTACTATTGATAGTGTCCTTTCTAAGGAAAATGTGGCAACAGCTGATGGTGGATATGCAGTCTGAATTGTTTAAAAGAGTATCCTTTTTGTAAAATATTAAATGTTAATATTAAATATTTCTTCAGCTATTCAGATGTAGTGTGTTGCAGAATGGCAGGAGCAATGACAAGGCAGTCAGTCTCCTGTCAGGCAGCAGCAGCCACAGTCGCAGGAAAGGTGTGAGCAATGCTTTCCACCCACACCTTGTTTATAGGTGTTAACTTCAAAGCTACATTGACTCTGTTTAACTGCTAACATGATAAAACAAAGGAGCTTAACTAAAGAACTAGTGAGGTTTTCAGTTGTATCTGTACTCTGTTCCCCTTTTTGAGTGCGGTTGTTGATGTAAAATGGTATAGATATTTCTGGTTGCTGTCTGGTCTGAAATGTTTTCTATGGCGCACAATGTGCAAATACTCTTGTTTCTCAATACTTGCTTCCCTGTAGTAACTTAAATGGAGACTGTGACTAATGTGCACCTTACAGATTGGCTGTGTGGGAGTCACGCAGTTTGTGCTTTATCCTTGAAACTAAGTTTAGCAGTGTCTATACTATGACTAGTCTGTATGGAGACTTTTTAGTTCTTCTCTATATAAAAAAACCCCAACAACTGAAATTGTTGACTGGGTTCCATCTGGAGTAAGCATTAGCTGTTGTAGAGGTATTCTTCTAGTACCAAAGCTGCAAACAGTTGCAGAAGTTGGGGAAGCATCTTGGTGGAGGTGAACAAAAGCGCGATTTAGACTGCTGCTGTTGGAACTGTTGTGTTGGATCTAGTGTGTGATTAGAGAGATACAGTCTCACACTCTCAAGCAGCAATGGACTTTTAAAAAAAGTGAACCTTTTTCAAAAGCAAAGCTCATATCTGTTCTTGGCCACAAGATGCAGGAGAGGTTTAACAACTGCTAGATGGTGTCCCCTGTTGCAACGAGTGTAATATCTTCAGTGGAGAGCTGGGATAAGGGGTGCCTTCTGCAGGAGATGCTGCGTGCTGGGATGGAGGGTGAAAGACATGCAAGGAAAACTGGTCACCCTGGCCTCATTGGGGCAGTGGGGCAGCATGGCAGCAGTGGTGGGCAGACACAAGAAAAAATACAACATTGGAATTAATCCTTCATCCAGAAGACTTGTCTCCTAATAGAACTTATTTTTTACAAAAGAGGGAGTGTACTGTCATCCTTAGCTTCTGGATAAGAAAATGCAAAGAGTGACAGTGACTTTTCAAGGTCACTTTAGCTTGTCAGGGAGAAAGCTGGCATTTTACTGAATAGGTTCTAGTACTGAGAGATGATAAAGCAGTGGTCACATACAGCTGTGAATAAGAGGGAGGAATTCCTACAATTGAAATACCAGAAAACTAAGAGAAGACATTGAGTTGCTAAGTCTCTTTCAAAAAGATTTTGCATTTGTCTGAAATCACTGTCTTGTGACTTGGAGAAATAAGAGGTGTCAAATACCCCACTGTGTACACCAGCCCTGATCCATCTCCCCTCCTCTGGTCTAAGTGCCTTTCTGCTGAGCACAAAACCTCTCCAGATCCTACTCTTCCCAGCAGAGCCAAAAGTGAAAGCTTCCCCCATGGGGGAGAGGATGTTCCAGGAGAAGGAGCTGTGAGTGCCCAAGGGCATGCCAGCACCACAAAACCAAACTGCAGTGGGTTGATGCCAACCTCCTTAGGAAGGGGATGCAGGGCTCTGTCCTGTGGGAAGAGCTTGGCATCCTTCTCTGCTCTCCTGGCTCCTCGTTGTCCCTAAAAGTGGGATCTTTATCTGGTATGCAAGCCAATACACAGAGGTTTGAAGTATTTAATATTACAGGCTTGCACAAAGCTGGGACCTAAGTGGCATTCCACAAAGATAGTTTGACTCAGATGAAAAACTACAGTGTATTTACCATGTTATCTGACTAGCAAAAATCCACCTAACCTTACATCTATTGGTTAGTAATTAAGTTATTGGTCCCTTGGTCATCTTACTTGCAACAAAAGCATATGGTACTTCTACAGAAGCCCGGAAAGGGGTGAGTTTAAGTGGGTCAGGGGCTTCTTTTGAGTCAGATGTTGTGATCTCCTCCTGCTGTATTTATCCCATTTTGCTTTCTGTTCCTCATGGCAGTGTTACAGTTTCACAGTTTTGCTGGGACAAGACGGTCTTTCTCTCCAGGGGCTTTGATGGTCAGGAAAATAGGCAATGCTGAAGCCAGGTTTCTGTAATGGTTGACTATTTGCTTTGTCTGTTACTGCTCAAACTAATCATCCTTAAATGAGTTTGTTTCTCAGACATGACACTCATCAGAGATTTGCTGTGAATTTGGGGGAGTGCTGATGAACACAGTTGTCTGCACTTTAAGGCTATTTTTAAGCCTGAAATTATGCTCTAAAGGACAGACTCGAGCAGTTTTCCCCTAAGCATGAAGGAAGATGATGACGAGTAAGAACGGTATTCCCTATGCTGTGTGTTTAGTGTCAGTATCAAGAAATGAAACTCTGTAATGTGGCAGTACCCTAATATTAATATTTTATATATGCATGGCCATCATTCCAATAGGAGACTATTCTTGTGTAAACATAATGCTAAATCTACAAGATAACATCTTGCTGCCTGTGAAATGCAAGCAACTGCTGACAGCTGCGCACCCTATACAACCCAGATTCTTAAGTGAGCAACATTGTCTAATAATTTTTTGGGAAAGGAAATTAGTAAAATAGGCCAGGACACTATTTTTCCTGGCTTGATGGAGTTTTGCATAGTGGCATTTAGGATAGAGTGCCTTAGAGTAGCACAGAATGAGATCAAAGAAGCCTAGTTTGTACAGTGGTATTTTTGATGTTACAAATTAGTTATGTATGAGTCCTGGGGGAAGGAAGAAGGAGCAGCACAATGAAGCAGCCAGTAAAACAAATTTCAGACATGTTCCAGCACTTTTATTTACAGAGATATCGAACTTGATAACTAGATAACAGAATCTGGAGACCATTCATTTGTGTCTCAGGACTTGAGTACAATTTTGCAAATAAACATTGCATGGTACAAAGTAAATTGTACCCATAAAAGAAGAGAGTATGTTGCTTTGCCTGATGTTATCTCATTTAATGATTTCAATGCCTTTCTGTTTTACTAGATTGATGAGAATATAGCAAGTTTAAAGAGTAGAAGCAGCTTTCCTCTGCAAAAATGTACTCTGGGGCAAAAATGTACTTGTTAAAAGCACTCCACAAACAAAACCTCATATAAGCTTGTTGCTGAATAAGCAATAGATATTTAAGATGTTGGAAGGTTTCTATAAGTTTCAGATTAGAAGTATGTTGGTACTACTGAATTCATGTTTTGCAGCAGAGGAGATAACACTGGAGTGATGGGGAATGTTGGACTTTCCTGGTGTTGTTGCAATCTAAAGATTTAATGTTTTTCAAACTGGATTTTATTTGCATGTTACTGGAAAAAGATACATTGGAAATATATTTTGGAATTATAGTTTGGAAAGTCAGAGGGTAACCTGTATGAATTGGAACTTAAATTCTGAAAAGAAGATACCTAAATATGCAGATACTTCTCTGAGCAGGAATTAGCACAATCATTCAAGAGCAGTTAAAAAATAAGTGGCCCTGGGGGGAGGAAGGGTTGCAGAGAAAGGTGGATTACTGTGAGTGCTGCTCTTTCTATTCCCCTCCTTTCCCCCTTTCCTTCCCTTCCTTCTCTCACCTTTTCCATTTACATGCCTTTACACTAGCTTCCTTGTGTGACAAATAACTGGTGGGTACTTTCTGTGTAAATGAGTCTGCAAAATACTCGAGGAAAACCGGAGTGTTTCAGATGATCCCATGTTTCTTGGTGAACTCTCTGCAGAGTTGCAGAATTTTGTGTTGTGTTGGATATCCACACTTGGACAGAGTAGTGCTACAATTATTATCATCGTCCATTGTATTAAGCAAATCAGTGACAATAAATGCTGCTGTCTTTTGTAGATTAATGCAGTAATGAAATACGATTAAAGTGTTCTGAATGACAAGACAAAGACTGAACATAAAATTCAGAATCAAATTAGTCCTTCAGGCCTATATTTAATCTTCTGGATCACACACGTATAATGATGCCACCTTTAATTACTTGATCATAGTCTCCCACAGGTCAGTCAGTACTTGGAAAAGATGATTCTGCCTAAAAAGGAGTTGCTCAGTGTATTGATTTGCCTTCATTTTCTTTGCTTGGCTCCCTATGTTACTTTTATGCCAAGGCTTTTAGTCTTCCTTTACAAGAAATTGTATGGATTTCGACATTGACTTTTCTACAGCACTTACAGTAGTGCCTCCTCAGTAGCTCACAAGTGTTAATTAACCTTTATGCTGTGTGGGATGAAGAGTGAAGTTTAAAAAGAGATTAAGGTCAAAAGCATGTGCTAATTTTCTAATTAAGTGATTGCCCAGTTTGAAACTTGGAAGACTTGATTGTCAAAGTGCATAGGTAGGACAGCCCTGTACACATCAAAAGCCTGATTGCTGCTGATGTGAGGTGCCTTTGAGAGCTCAGCAGTTTTCCTCATTCACGTCTAGTGTTTCAGGTTAGGCAGAACATGCTGGTTCTTTCTCCACATGGCTCTGGAGTGCGGGAGAGATGCTTTCTTGCTCTGGGTGTTCTGCACTGGCCACCCTGGAGCCCCAGGCAGCGTCTGGCTTTGCCTTCCTTCGCTAAAGCTGGAGCCCATTCCATTTCTCCATGGAGTGGCTGAAATGGCATCTGCTTGTGGGTGCAGGGAGATGAGCAGGGGCAGAGCCCTTGGTGAAGAGGAAGGCCTCAGAGATCGAGTCTCTTTTCAGTACATGAAAAGTTCTTTTCCTAGAAAAGTTTAACTGAATCAGTTTGGTCATGGGGAGGATAGGAGAAAAGACTGGAGGCACTGGAATTTTTAGCCTGAATAGTTCCATGCTTGGCAAAGTTACTAATTTGCAACTTTTAAAGTAGCATTTTATCATGGAAATGTTCTAATGCTTGTAGCACAACATGCAATATTCTTCCCCAAAGGAATACGAATACATGCATACTAAAGTGTTATTTCTAATGCATTGTTTAATTTACAGTTGAACAGTTCATTGCAGCTGGCTTTCTGGTTCCTATGTGAAATTCCAAGCATATGTGGTAGGAAAGATGTTCTCTGTCTCTCTCTTATTGTGACATGAAAATAAGATGGTACCAGATATTAAAAGAGCTTAGGGTGACTGGGATTGCTGCTGGGCAAGTTATAAGGGGGAACCCAAGCAGTCGCCTGTAGCCACCATGAATTCTTTCTGTGGAGTGTAGGGCATATCCTGCAGGTTGAAGATGAAGTATCGAGAGTCCTGAGCTTCAGAATATTAGCAGAGCCAAGGGAAAACAAATATTTAAAGAAACACATGACTTTTTAAGTAATGAGTGAAGAAAATCCCAGAAAATGGTCTTACTGTTGAGATGCATCATAATGGAGGTGAAGCTGATGCGAAGTATGCAGTTGGAGAAGAATACATGAGACACCCTCTTCCAGTAATTATATGGATACCAATGTCAAATAAGAGAATTGTGTGTGAGTTTTGCCTTTCTTTTGTTTTCTTGCTCTGTGTGTTAAAACTAGTGTCAGCAAGTATAAAGTGTGATCTGTTTCTTCTTAAACTTGTGTGCCTGATAAATAATACAGTTACTGGAAACTTGGGCAAGTTGAACACTCTTTGGTCAAATACAGCATAGGTGGAGTCACACCCTGTGTATATTGTGCTGATGTATTTCTAGATCATCTGTGTTAAAAATAATATGAGTGTTTACAGCAGCAGATGCATAGGATTATTTGTAATATTTTTGGTCAAAAATATTTTTGTCATATAACAGCTGTAATTTGTGGTTACTACAAGGTTATTTTTTCTGGATGTTTTTGTATTGGCTTTTAATCTTTCTCACTTCCTTGTTTTTACTGTAAGCACAAAAAAAAGTATGAAAGCCCGTGTGTAAGAATCTGTTTAACATACACAGGTAGAACTACTAATTATTAGCCAAGATGGGGTAGATCACCTTACATGTCAGACCAACCCTTTACAATGGGATTGCTTAAAAAACAGATGATTTTCTCTATAATGTAATGGTGCAGTATTAGGCTCACAAGCATGAACTTTTTATGTCCAAGTTCTGTGTGGTGAATCACTTTCTGCAGCCAATAACTTAACTGTACCCATCTCAAAGCATCTGCATTACTGTTCTACCAGAAAGTACAGAGAGAACTTTTACCTTTGTCTCCAGTAATTAATGTGAAATCAAGAACTGCACTTCTTAAAAAATCTGAATGGAAAAATTGGTAAATTAGGGAAAGGGAATAAAAAACCAGGAAAGGTAAAATAATAATAATAATAATAAAAAATACATATATATGGAGGGAGAAAGAGACAGAGAGAGTGTAATCTCGGGTGTTAAAGGGTATTGGATTTGCTGGAAAGTATAACTTGGGCACAACTTCCTGCTCCCATGCCCCCAGATCTAGCTTTTAGGGTCACATCAGAAGTTAATACAATAGAAATTTTGGGGCAAAGAAACTTTTTTAATCTTCCACGTTTGTGTTCTGTGTTTCAATTCCTGTTCTCATGTTTCTTCCATGACTCACATCCTTTACAAAACCAAGATAATTTGTGTGTGTGTTGGCATTTGGAGGAGGTAAAGGAGATAGTGTGGGCAAAAGCTTAGAGTCTTAATTCTGCTTTTTTTGAGAGAGTTTTTTTTTGAAAATTGTTAGAGATGTGGAATAGAATTCCTTATCTTTTATAAGCTAGTCCTTAAGACAAATGAGCTGAAAAAAAAACTTCAGAGACTTTTCTTTCACTTAACATAGTAGGAAAAACAAATTTTTCAGTTATCTCTCTGGAAATAGAAGCCTCATACACAGTCAAACACTAATCCAGGGGTTTAAAAATATCTGTGGTTTGTGTGGCTTTATTGGATAAAATGTGTGGGTTTCTACCTTGTGCTTTAAATTTCCATGTGCTTCAGCTTGTAGAATTTGTTTTTCTGAAATGTTCTTATGTTTAGTTGGAGCTGTGAGGAACTGACTCAGAGAAGTGATAATGGATGCTCTGGAATTGTTGAGAGGCCTCCAGAATAGATGGTTCAGTAGCAAGATACCACTTTTATTTTTTTTTTAAATGCAGCCATTTCAAATTTCTCATAGGGAGTGAGTGATTAAGGGTGATACTTTTCAAGTGCTGTTATCCTCACATGCCTGGTTAGTGACACATGAGGAAAGGAGTGATATGTAGGTTGGGAGGTTTGTTAAGTACCATCACTATGCACTGGACACCCCTTTTGAAGGCCCTGGCCAACGTCTAAGTGGCAGTTTAAGCTGCTGCTTTTTTCAATCTGCTGTGAAAGGTTTGATGCATGTGACATAATGTGTCTGTGTAATGCTGTTCATTGCCTGTGAAAAATGAATTCTAATTTTTAGGGTTATCCAAATATTTCACAAGTAGTGAATACTAGCATCCTGTAGAGATGGCTGCTTACTCCAAAAGCAGGGGAAGAATCAAATGTTTTGATGACTAAAATTAAAAACCTAACTAGTGAATTATGATAAAATAATAAAACATCTTATTTTGAAAGTTACAGTACTGTGTGTTTAGACCTAGAATGTTTTTTCTGTAATTTGAGTACCAGTACTCTTATCTTAGACCATGTTTTAAGATGGAAGGACCTTAGATCCACATTTGTATGGATGTCTCCTCACTACTTCTATTTTTTATTGCAAGTGGTGCTTTTTTCACAGTGGATCTTGTTCCCAGTGGCTCTCATGAAGGCATAGGTCATGGACATCTTGGGAAATGGCATATCAGAAATTATGCTATTTGGTTATAATAAAACATAACCAAATAACAAAAAAGGTGTTTTTCAAATTAAGTGAATGAATCATCAAATACACTTAGAAATTTGCTGTGTTCCCTTAACTGGTTTCCACCTGTAAATAAATAAATAAATAATTTCCCCCTCTGGTTTAGTAAATTAAGAGTGGCTCATGGAAGGCCTAGATAGGTGTCCCAAGACAGTACAAGGGAAGACCTGGATATAATAAGCCCTTGAAGGAGGCTTATTGTTTAAACTTCTTTTGAAGTAGTTATTTAGATTTTAAGAATGTATTTTTAATGAAAGAAGAAGCCTGGAAGAGCCTTTGAAAACTTCCATTAAAAAAGAAGTACAGTTTTTCGTTGTGCAGATTTGACAAAATTACCTCAAGTATTGCAGTTGTGTTTGCTTTCAAGGCATCTTCTTTTAAGCTAATCCCTAGTTAACTTCTTTCAAGACACTGCCAAGAAGGGCATGCTGGAGTTCAGTTGAATATTTGTTATCATGGGTGAGGTATTTTGTTTGGAAATCATTTTAATTCTCTAATAGTTGCCAGGGTAGTATATGGTTGTCATCACTTGAAACAGATGCTGCTTCTGTAGACTGCTAAAGAACAGTATCTTCCCAGTGTGCCACTGAGTTCTCTGATCAACCAAAATATTCTTTCTAGTGATCTTCTTGCTATCAAGCTTCTTTCTGTTGCTGTGGCTCATGTACCCTCTCCGCAATGCAAAGCAGCTGCAGGTGGTTTGAAACCTCTTTTCTCCCATTGCTCACACACCGCCCATTGCTTTGCATGTATTTGAATCAGCTTAGTGACTTAGCTTTCTTGGTTTCCTGCTCATGCCCGATTTATGCAGCTACAACCTCTAACAAGCTGTTGGGATGAAGTAGAGTTTGAGGGTCCTTTTACCTCTTTCTCTGTCTAGGGGTTAAACCTCCACAGCACAGGTCACATTGGTAAACTCCTCTACCATCTCATTCGGTATGTTGAGGAGGTTGAAGCATTGCAGCTCACCTTTACAGGGCAGAAAGAATTGCTCTCCTGTTCTCCTTTCAGTTTCTAATTAGTGACATAACTGTGGCTTTGAGAACTGCAGGAGCCATCTAACCTATTCCTTTTTTGGGGGTGCTGGAGTTCAGCAGAAGCAGTCTAGTCAACGTTAATAGCTGGTGGGGAAAAGATTCCCACATCAGGCAGAGCACTTGCATTTGTGCTCGCAGAGAGACTGATCAACAGTGGAGGTTCTCCTGGTTTGGTAATTACTAATATTTGGACTCCACACAGGAAAGACAGTGATGCTTTGACAGAGCTACTTACTCCTTTTACAAACGTTTTATAGTGATCTGCTGTGTATTTATACACCCTGGGAATTTATCCATAATTTATCCATTATAAGACCTTTTAATAGTTCATTGAAGGCTTGGACAGAGAAAAAAATAAATTAAACTTTACTTCCCCTTCCCCCTTTTTTTGTTCTCTTTTTTTTTAAGGAAATTTCAAACATCTCTTCTGCTTGGACTGCTACCCACTGTAAGATGAGTTATAAAGATTCTAGTATTTTGAAAATAATGGTCATTTTTTTTCTGCAGTATTTGTGTTGACTGATCCACTACATATATTTAAAGGCTAGTACTGTAAGGATAGTGAAAGTATGAATTATATGGTACTTCTTTAAGTCTGTTTACTTCCCTAAAGTAAAAGCTTTTCTTCGTGAAGTACTGTAAATTATCCTTAGTTGGTTTTTATATGTTGTATAGGTGCTGGTAGAAACAACTTCTAAATCCTTCAAACAGATGGGGTTTCAAGTTTTGAAAATGGAGGTTTTAATAAACCTTACACAGTCCATCCTAGCCTGGAGTAGCTGTCACTGATCTGTATTTGTGAAGTACTATTGAGAAAGCATTGGATTTGCTGTGCTGTAGAGCCATGCACATAACTTTTCTGTATGTAGGAGGTACAGTTATGGCTAGTGACTTGCAATGTATTTTGTTCAGAGTTGTTCTGATCTGTTGTCTCCAGATCTCAGTCTGATTACATGCCTTATTAATTCCTCTGCTGTTGTTATTTTTATTCATGTGAATGAGTACAGTAGTAACTATGAAGTGGTATGCTTCTGCTTTTGGTTTAATCAAATAATGAATTAAATCGATATGCAAATCTTTCTTCTTGCAGAAGTTGTTTTATCAATTTAATCTTAACCGTTCTTTTCAGCTTAATAATTGTGAATACATTTCACTACTAATATTAGTTTGTTTTAGTAATTCCTTGTAGGAATTTTGTTAATGTTCTGAAAGTATTAGTGTGTTTATTTTGGTTGGTTCACGAGTATCATGTTTTAACTGAATGGGAGTTGGCATTAAAACTCCTTAATCTCTTTTATGTTTAATTCATTGTATATTATTAATTAATTTAATAACTGGATTGTTTGGCTCAGTGTTTCTTTAGGATTACATTTGTATTAAAAGTCCCCTTATGCAAGTATTTCAGACTTTAAGGCTTGTTTTCATGAAAACAGAGCTTTAGGATTGTGGCTTATATTAACTTTGTCTTTGGTATGTCTTCATAAGATTAGTGAACTAAAGTTTAGATTTTATATAACCTTGTTAATAATACCAGCTATTTACCCTTATGGGTAGATTCTGTTTGTATATGTTCCATAGAATATGGATTTATACCATCTGTTTGTATAATACATGTAAATTTTATAAACTTGTATTAGAAGTTCTTTCTTGAGTTTTTAGTAAGTCTAAATCAGGATGGATAAGGAATTCAGTATCTTGTGATTGAGCAACATATTCTTTTATGCCATTTTTTAAGAATTTTTTTTGACTGGTTGGCCTGTGATTTATTGGAACTGCTAAATAAAAAAAATCTGTTACATGTTATTTTGGCTTGGCAGAAATAATGCCAAGAACTGTCAAAGGCAAAGAGTATCCAGAAGCTCTAACTTCATTTTTACCACTGAAGAATACATTTTGCTGTATTATGCCTTCACTGCTAATCTATCTCTTTGTGTCCAGACTAATTTTTGGAACCTTTTTGTTGCATATTTCTTTTCTGTTCACTTCAGTATATTTTTTTTTAGCATGTACAGGGTGGTGATGTGAAAAAAAGTTAGAGAAGGAACTGAAGTTAAGAACTCTGATCTAGACCGTTTAAATTGAAATTGATGCAATAAGGTCATGGTGATACTTGTATGTTCAACTGTGGGGATTTATTTTTTTTTTTAAACTAGCTTTAATATTAAGGATCATAGTTAAAATACTGCAGCAGTTCCAAAAGAATATATTGCAAAATTTTACTGCAGTTTTATACCCTTTTAGTTAATTTATTTGACTATTGAAATAAGCTTGGTTTGAGTCTTCTGTTGGTAATCATGTTTTCCTTCTACACTATTTTAATAGAAAGCACATTGCCTCTTCTGATTTCAATAGGGTCCCAATCCTTAACCCTTCTGTCTTAGCTATGGTTAGTAATGCTTCTGTCTTGAAGCATTAATTTGATATGTTGAACATAGTATCTATTTCATATCTGCCTGAGCTTGGTATTTTGAGCATCTTTACAATTTCAAAATAATGGGACAGACATACTCATGCTGTACATGCTTCTGTGACTTTTAGTTTTGAACTAAACAGTTAAATGCCTCTTTCTGCTCTGCTTTCTTGCTGTACAGATGACAGTATCTCAGCTGCAAGCACATCTGATGTCCAGGACCGTCTTTCAGCCCTGGAGCTGAGAGTACAGCAACAAGAAGATGAAATCACTGTGCTAAAAGCAGCGTTGGCTGACGTGCTAAGGCGTCTTGCTATCTCTGAAGACCATGTAGCTTCTGTGAGAAAATCAGCACCAAGTAAAGGTAAGCCCATATTTGGTAAATTCTTTTTAGAGTCAGAATATTCTCACTGATGAACTTCTGTTTTTCCTTTTCCTTTGGAAAGGCAGGTATATTTTGAACTGGAAGAGTTAGTTTCTTAGGAGTGCCTTCATAGTATATGGCTAATAGATATATGAAATAAGCTTATTAATTTTGCTGTTTTCTGACATTTTTATGTACTTAACACCCCTGAAAATTTACCTTACTTCGTGTTAAAAGATTGTTTTAATCTAAATGGTGAAATGCTTTATGGCTGTGTTCTTTAACCTGCCACTGGGGGTTCTGGGACTTAACGGGGCAGTTCTGAGTCTCAGCTTTGCATTCATCTACAAGTTATTCAGCTGAAGGGACTGTAAAGGCTACATTTCTGGCGGCTCGTAAATTAAAAACAAAACAAAAATAAAACTAAAAACCCCAAAACACGTTGCTACCAAATAAGGAAGCTTTCTGAATACAGTTAATTTTTGTTCATCTTCAGAGGTAACTCTCTACCAGTAGGTTTCTTGTGAGAAGTGACCATGTAGTTGGAGATGTCTCTGCCCATTGCAGGGGGGTTGGACTAGATGACCTCCAGAGGTCCCTTCCAACCCAAACCATTCTATGATTCTATCTAGCTACTCAGCAATATCTCTCTTGGTTAGTGACTAGTAAGTTTTACATTGCAACTTTGAAATGTATAGAATTGTTTAAAAGTAAATAAACTAGATGTTGTTTACTCTCAGTTTTGCATACTTTTTTTTTTTTCCTCTATTGAACTGACAAACTGACACATCATAGCCTATGTTTGTTTATGTGGCTGCATTATACAGGCTAAAAAAGCAAAAGCTGAAAGTGCCAGAAGTCTGAATTGTGTTAGATGTAGCAGAGAGATCAAATTCCTTAATTAAGTGTTGTTGCAGTCATGCTGCCAGATGGAAGGAAGTGATGATGCTTAATTGGCTTGGGCTTGCTGAATGATAGACTGTTATCATCCCTGCTTATAAATGCAGGTTTTATCTACCTGATACACATCTGCAATCTCATCAAGATTGAGACTTCCATCTCTAATTCTGTGTAAATAGATCTCAAGCAAGTATTTTGACTAAATTACTCTTTGCTGCCTGTTGTCCATTACGACAAAAAATTTCCTTTTGGAGGAAAAAAAAGTGGAAAACTGTGGGTAAAACATGTGCAACATGGGACCTTATTCTTCCCATTTTAATGAAGAGGAGCTGGGATATGTACAAACATGACTAAAGACCTTTGGCTTATTAGCTGTCTAATATCCATCAAAATATGCACAGGCAGGGCAAACTTGCTGTATTCTTCAAAATGCCTTGAGGCCATCTCCTTACTGGGATTCTAGGGGTCTTGGAGCCATAGCAAGTTCTCCAGGTGAGTTTGTTCTGTGAAAAATAAATTAGTTATTTCTTGAGGGGAGGGTGGTATATCTAAATATCTTCGGTTTTGTGTTATTACATCTCTACCAGTTAATGACAACAGCTTGTAGCTGTGAAGAAAGGGATGGGGACAGAGGCAGAGATGTGCACATATGAGCTAATACATTGAACTTAAATGAGTTATGACTAACTGACACTATTTGTTTTGTAGCATTCGTGTCCCCATTGTGTTCTTTACCTAATGCCGTCAGGCAAAACGTTAACATCATTGTTATAAAGATGTCACAAGAGACTATGTTTACATACAGTCACTGGAATTTTGTACAAGTCTAAAATTAGATGATGAATGAGCTTGAGGTTAATATGGATTTAAACTTAAACATCAGTGTTTTAACAAATATTTCAGAAGTTTGTACATTATCTCTCTGAAGTACCTTAGGTTCTACTTTTGATTTCTGTATTTTAAGTTTATTCTGTAGATAAAGAACTCTTATAATGTTTTAACAAAGAGAAATGTATTATTTTTGTGAATGGAGGAGATTGGCAGATCTGAATAGTCATACAAAATTAATACTCAATGAAGTAATTGTTAATTTTTCTATGAAGTATTTTAGAGGTACTTAACAGGCTCTCACTAGTCAAGTCATAGTTGCTGGAAAGTTTATTGTATTCCTTCAAAACTACCTTTGGTGTTTATGATCCTTTAAAGAGTATGGATTTCTAAATTACAACAATTGCAGTTTTATGGTGATTATTGTACCTAGGTTTTCTTAAAAAAACCAACAAATACTGAGGCATTGATTCACAGAACTATTTGTCTTTACAGCAGTCCTTAAATATATGCTGATATAAATAATGAGTAAATAGTATATATATATTTCTGAATATATTGAGAGAGATGAGTTTAGTTTGAAGTATGGCAACACAGTAAAATAGTTTCAAAATAAACTGAACTTAGAAGAATCATGGAACCGGAAAAAGCCATCTGGAATCATTCCATCAAACAAAAGCATTTTAATCTGAATAAGAGAAAATATGTAGCCTTGTTTGAAGAAGTCTTTCCTACTTGCTGTTGAAGCAAGTTTTCTAAAACCTCTCCCATTTTTTTTCTTGTTGCCACCTCAGCAGTGTCTTTCAAGAGGGGTTTCTCATAGGCTAAAAGTAAGTTTTGTGAACAGACTGTGAGTCGTACTGGAAGGGACAAACCTCAGTTACTTTTTCACTGGTTTTTCTTATTCTGAAGCTGATGGCTAAACTTGGTGCAAAAAGAGATCTCTTCATCTGCTGTATTAGTTTGTCGCATTGCATATCTGGTGAGCTAATTCTGTTCATCTTTTTTCTTACGCCTTCATTTTAGATTGATAGATTGAATCAATGATAGCTGAAGACAAAATATTTTCCCTTGTAGTCTGTCTGTCTGTTTTTTCCTACATTTCTGCTGAATCCTTATTTTGAACTTCGTTCAGTCTTCAGTGAAAAAAGTCATGGACATGGTTTATTTCTGACCTGTGGGCTGTCAGTCAGGGGTTCACTACCTGTGATTTTTTTCTGTCTAACCCTGTCTCAGAAGCAAGCTGCTCTTCATACAGGGCTAAGTGATTTGTGAACTTTATGCAATAAGCTAAAGAAGAGTGAGATTTTTTTAAGCCATTTTAGAGCCTCCAGGAAAAGCATGGAGTGGAGATACTGTATGAGGGAAAAACTGGTGGTTGGGATTGCAACAGAATTAGCACTTGTCTGGTTTTGCACAGTGAAAAGCAGACGGAGAGTGTTTGCAGGTGGCTTGTTTTCCTCTTTAGTACTTCTTGATGCAGAGTCATTCTAACTAGAGAAAATATTTTGGAACTAAAAGGGCTACATATGGTAGTGCTTCTCCCTTTCTGCACACACCTGAGAATAACCGCACAAAGGAGAGATTCCTAGGTCTAAACATAGTGTTGAGCATTAGAAATATGGAAAGGCTTGATTAGGAAACAGGTCTCCAGCAGCTACAACCTTTGGGGAGATTGTAGTGGGTGGGTGCATTTGTGTTTGGTTGTTGGTTTTTTTTCATTTCTGTCTTTTCCTTTCTTTTCCTTTTTCTAATAGATAGCTTGGTAAGAAAAATTTCTTTGGTGGAAGTTCTTTTGTTTTGGCAGTGCTGCACTCTTGTTGCCACATGTCTCTGCTGTTGATGCGTGATTGATGCTGCTAACATTCACAAAATGTTCCAAACCCAAAGATTACCTGGACACTGAAGAAAAGGAAAGTATAAAAGCAGTCTGGTACTTGTGGCTGCCAGGAAGATAGATTGGCTCACAGCTGGTGCCTGGTAAACCTATTAAATTCTTCCAGGGTATCAAAATGTGTGTAACAGGAGAATTCATCCCTCAGGCTCTGGGTGTGGAGACAAGTTTGTGGTGCGCAGTGGCACCAGTAAAATACCTCAGACTAATCATATCACTGGGGTATGAGCTCTTTCTTGAAAAAGTAGCCATCTACCAGAAAGTACATCTGCTGTCTGCCTGTAGAGAAACAAAGAGTTCATGTCCTTTTTCTGGACTCAGCAGTAATGAAGAGGTTTGTAACAAGTTAAACCTTTGGAGGAACATTTCCTATTGTTTGGGCAAGAACTGATACCAAATAACTCATATGTAAATTCAACTCACGTGAAATTGGAGCAGTGGATGGCAGTTTACAGAGAGGGTCTTCTATGATAATTCAGACTGGCAGACTTTTTATTTAACTTAAAGCAGTGAACTTGGGGACCTGCAAAAGCAGCTGTGTACTGGAAATGCAGAAATTTTTAATTTTTTTTTTTCCTTCAGGCAGTGTTTTCTTATAATAGGAACCTGGAAATTTTTCCTTTCTTTCCTACTCTCTTCTCTCATGTGAAATAGTGTGGTCTCTTTGAAAGGAAAAACCCCAAGTAGTATCTTGCATCAAATTCCACCTCATTGCACTAAGCAAAACACTTCAGCAATTTTTCCTTTTATCTCAACAGTGGTTTCATTCCAATAACATTAAGTCATTTCGGTTTATATTAACAAAAATTGACTTCAGGTGTTCAGCAAGTTTCATTAGTGAAAGCATAAGGTAGATTGCATTTGTGGTTTTAGTCTTAACACATTTTAATGTGCAGAATTGTTCTAGTAACTGGGTACATGTTTATGTTGTCTAATCACTAAATGTTAAAAGGAACACAAAATAGAAATGTAGCTAGGAAAATGCTTATGGTAGAAGTAGGATATAGGCTCTTATCCATGATATTAAAACAAACCTGGCAGGCTTGTATGTGTGTCATTTTACTCATGGGAATAGCCCCATTGAAGTCTGCAGGCTGTATGCTCACATAACAAATAATGATACTCCTGAGGTCTTAATGGATTTTCCAGGTATTAGGTTTAGTGCCATCTGTTCTTTCTGCATTAGAATTATTTTTTCCTCCATTTCTTCCCTATTTTTGACTGTCCTGTCTGTCTGCTTTAATATTTTCCTGTTATACTTCCCTTTCTTGATGTTCTTCATATATTTGCCTTTATTCAAAGAATTTGTATCTAGAGGATATGAATGAACTAAGGATCACTAGCAGCTAAACCAAGTTTAAGGAAGCAGAAGTGAAGGAAGAGAAGGAAGATCAATTTTTTTTTTCTTTTAACTTCTGTAATCTAATAATCTTGTTCATTGGAGAAGATACTCAAAACATTGTAGAGGAGTGTTTTTCTCTTGTGGTGATGTGTTCTTTTTCCATATGCTTCTTACAGTTTTAAGTAAGTTTTGTGCTTTTTTTAGAACAGTGTGGGCAAGTTCTCCTGAGCAATACTCTGGTGTTCTCCATGATGCTTCTCAAACGAATTGCAATGATGAAAGAGTTAAATGGTGCCACTGACCTTTTAAAATAAAAAGTGGTTGGTTGGGGTTTTTTTGTTTCTTTGTTTGGGTTTTTTTTGCCAATAAAAACCACTTATTTGTAACACTTAAGTAGCTCTTTCATCACTGTTCAACAGAGTATATCAAATTGTTTCAATAGTTAAAATTTTATTTTCTCTACTTGGGTATAGCTCATTTGGCAGTTGGTTGAGGAAGAAGATGGTCCCTCTGGGAAGGTTTAGCAAAATAATAACGTGGTAGGGAGGGAGGAGGAAAAAGGCTGTGTGGTTTGAATGATCAAACACCAAAGAAGTCCTCAGTTTCCCTGACTAGTATGGCTAGGCTTCGCGAGTGAAGATCCAGGGAGGGCTCCATCCACGCTCCTCATCAGTGCCTTTTCCAAGCGCGCTGATAAAAAGAGGATAGCAGATAGCACCCTCGAGCCTGTGCTATGGATTTTTTTTAGGTAAGACACAGCATGCACAGAGCTGGACCCACCCTTTAGTCCTAAGGTTCATCTGCCAGGGCCTAGCAAGCTTGGACACTGGCAGCGAGGTCCTTAGGACGGAGGTTTAACCTCTTAGATGGAAGGCCTTACAGGGCTAAATGAGCTCCATCTGCCTGGGTTTGAAATCAGAGTTGTCCTTCTCCTAGGATGACTGCCAGAAGGCTAATGAGCACATCCTACCCATCCAAGGATTCTAGGAACATGGGTATCACTCCCCACACTTTCCCGTGGGCAGTGAGTTTAATGCTCCCTCTGCTGTCGGCACAGTTATCACACCAGGGGCCGCAGGAGACCTCAAGTGATTTTCAGACTGTGCCTGTCCCTGACTAGTAGGTTTTAAAATTACTGCCCAAAGAGCCAAATGTCAGAGCAGGAGCATGGTTTCCCTAGACTTTTAAGAGCATAAGACCTGAAAAACTAGTTCTATATCTCTAGGAGCATCAGTTATGGTTAGAAATGCATGTGTTGACAGGTGAAGTCACTAGCTATAAACATTTTGTAGGAGTTCTCTAAAATAAATATTTAATTATTCTTAACATTTTAGTTAATTTATGCACCCATTGGGAGAGATTCACTTGCACGTCAAGATATTTATGCATTAGCTGTATGTTTTCAAATGGTTTCATATTAACATACCTCTATTCAGATAGTTCTCCTTTTAATAGGAAATGGCAAATAATGTATATTTAATAGTATGTTTAATAACCACTTCTCAGTGGAGATTTGTGAAATTGATAAAAAGCAGGTTTTTTTCAGCTAGATATAATTATTATAAGAATAATAAAGTTTGTCAAAACGTAATTTTGTCTTAAAATTGGATTGTTAAGCAAGATGAAGTCTAACCAAGAGGTAGTGAACTGAATTATTTTTTTTTCAGCTTTATATTGGTTGTTATTTGAGAACTAACATCTTGCCTTGACCTATCGTGTTTATTCATGTGAGAGAGGAAGAGAACATTTTTCTACATACAAAGTCTTAATTGACTCTAAATTGGTCTCTTACTATATGAGTGAAGTAGTTGAATCAAACAAAATACTAAAGAAAATATTTCCCTTCACTTCAGAATACAGTACTCTTTTTGAGAAGAGCCTTGGTGCTCCCAAACTATTTCTTTACCAGCATCTTCTGTGAGCTGAGACACTTGACATCCTCTGAAATACCTACAAGCAAAGTAGTGACTACAGTTAGTTGCTTTGGTTCATTTTATTATTACATCTTGAAGGAAGCTTAGGATTTGTCATAATTTCTAGTTCATTTTTAATGTCTGTTTTAGAAAGGAAGTGTGGATAAAATCTTATGTTCTGCTACACTTAGAACTATTTCAGTCTGTTTTTCTGTGGCTCACCTGTGTGATGGGTTCTCTGGTGATTAACTGTGTGGTTGGGCACACACTTTACACTTCCTTAGTAAAAGTACTAAATTCAAGCCATCAGGGCTTTTTTCACAGAACCCCTAGGCATGTGATATATTTGAAATATAGAAAACTCTGTCAAATTTTGCTGAAAATGAATTATTCTAGGTTGTTGAAGGACTTACTGTTTATAAAGAAAAAAGGTAATTGTAAAAAAAAAAAAATCACAGTCTTTTTTTTTTTATAACACATAATTTTGTTGAGCTTTATGTTTTAAATCCACTTGAATGTAGTATCCAGAAAAGTTACTTCAAGGTAGCTGTAGCTACTTACTTTAAAACAAAACTACCTCAAGAGGAGAAAGAAGGATTTGGTTTTTGTTTGGAAGAAAAGCAGTTTACCTCTCAGGATATGAGCACATACAAAGATACCAAGCAAATAGTTGTTCCGGTTAACACAATTAATAAAGTAATAAAATATATTTCAACACAAAACACTGTACCTTGGCGGTTTGGGATAAAGAAATGAATTACTAACTGATCATCAGCTCTAGTGCCTTAGATGTATGTTTGGAAGGAAAAGCTATCTTGTTATCACAGGATGCACATTTTCAAAACTGATCACTGTCTCTTACAGCTTGACTTCAGTTTTTCCCCAGTTAGCTAATCAAGGCTGATAAAGAGTTGGAAATAGATTCTTGATTTATTGTGGTCTGTTTTCTCTAATCCTACTTATCTTTAATTCATACACTTGTACACTTGGCAGATGTTAATAAAGTGCTTCTTTTGAACTCAACAGATACTATTCTATGAAAATTGTCAGGACAGAGATGAATCCATTATCCATAAAAAACATTTTTTACTACTTCGCTCTCTGACATTTTAGCTTTAATCCTGGTCAGCATACACTGATCTTTTGACTGTAGAGATACTCTGTTTAAAAGTCACGAAGAGAGCTAGGTAGTTTGGACTGGCAGGTCAGCTTCCCTGAGCTTCTGACCGGGCTGGGAAGATTCCAGTTTTGTGTCTCTGACCTTGTGGGCAGCCAGGCTTCATTGCTCCACTGCCTGGGATATGCACAGGCCTTAAACTTCCCCTTCCTTCTCACAGCTTCAAATGTAAATGCATTTTGTTTACATATGATTATTACTTGAATGGCTTGTTTGTTTTTTCTTGAAAAAATAGGTATTCTAGAGGTCACTTCTGAATATCTAGTTAAAATGCAGTATATAGAGTGTCTGGAAAGGGGCTTGTTTCTTAGAGGTGTTGGGTTTATGGAATCACAGAATCACAGAATATCCTGAGTTGGAAGTGACCCACAAGGATCATCAAGTCCAACTCCTAGTTAGGCACAGAACAACCTCAAGTCACACCATGTGACTAAGAGCATTGTCCAAGTGCTGCTTAAACTCCACAAGAGTTGGTGCCGTGACTGCCTCTCTGGGGAGCCTTTTCCAATGCTCCACGACTCTCTGGGTAAAGAATCTCTTCGTAACTTCTAACCTGAACCTCCTTTGGCACAGCTTCATGCCATTCCTCCGGGTCCTGTCACTGGTCACCAGAGAGAAGAGATCAGCACCCAGCCCCTCCCTCTTTGGTTTAGCGGGTTTGGTTGTGGAATTTTATTGTTGTTACTGTTGGGTTTTGGGGTTGGTTGGTTGATTTTTACATTTTATTATACATTGAGTGAGTCATGTTCAACTGACTGACCAGAATTTTGTACTGGAGTGTAAGAAGGCCTGATATGTTTTTAATACTTGAAAAAACCTGTCACTGCATTTTTTCTTAGATATTGATGTTTCAGTCTGTGTCCAAATATTTTGTTCACTTTTTCAAGAAATGAATGACTCAAGAAATCTGAGCTTTGTGTAATTGTTAGCCATTTTACAAAAATTGTTTTTACTTTGATTGAAAAATCTTCATCTCAAACTTTATTTTGCATACTGTTTGCTGAAATTAGGAAGTACTCTGCAGATCTACCATCAACATTCACTTCACTGAAAGACTAATAACACCAAAAGTGCCATGCAGATCCTTTTTTATTATTATTGCATTCATCATTGTGTGGAGCAGCATACATTCCTCTCATGAGCATACACTGATACACAGTTTTATTCATAATCAGTTTTATCCTTGGACATAATCAGGAACTAACACTTTTTGTACCTAGTAACGGGAATTATTCTAGGTGTCGTCAGTGATCAAAATAGCAATTTGCTCCTTACTTGAGAAAATTGAGGCATTTGTTCCCCATCTTATTAAGTTCCGGTGCCCTGTCTGTAGCACTGTTATTCTTTGTGTTTCCCCCTGAATGCTTTCACCACTGTTCTGAGAATGACCGCTGTTAGGTCTCCTGGTTCAGTTTCTGGAAAGCTGTGCTAGTGCTGATTGGAGAGGTACTGATCTATTACGATGAGCAGACAGGGATGTTAAGGTCATATGCAGTTCAAGAGTGAATCATAGGCCTTGATATTATGCATCTCCACAAAGAAGATGATTTACTTTGTCACTGAAAATAGAAGCAGCTGATTTATAAGCTTCTAATAGTAAAAGTGCTTTTTAAGCTCATGCACATTTGTTCTTGCACCTAACTTACACAGGGGGGTAAAAAATCTCTTGAGCTTTAGAGGTTTTGTATGGTATATTAACTTTTAAAATAAAATCTGTTTCCCAAATGTGTGTTGCAAATAAAACAGTCTCTAAGAAGGTTGAAAGGAATTGCACTAAGTTGATCTATGCAGAATTTAGGAAGGACAATGATCTTTGCAATGTTTCTGTATTTAAGTGTGCCTTTAACTTTCTGCAGATTTTCTTTATTCTCATTTCTGCCTGGGATATTTTGCATGCTTCTTTTGGCTCTCCTGATCTGAATTTCAGATGTGCTCACATGCTGCTTGGTGCATTTGAAACAGTATATGGTTAAGCGCAGGTCAGCCCCCTTCTGCCTTCATCCAAATATTTCTGAAATCTAATATTCCCTTGATGGATATATCTTTTATGTAAAGTGCTTGTTTAAAGTAAGAATTAATTTGCCTCTCAGCCTGACTGATAGAACTGCAATGTGACAAATATACCAAATGCTTGTATTGTTCAAATGATGCATCTTTGGGAGTTTGCCTTCAGTGCACAGAGCAGTTGATCTTCCCTGACTGCTTTTTTACTCATTTTATCTTCAGTATGTGGCCTCATGCCTTATCTATCTCACACTGTTCCAAGCCTGCCATGAACACAGACCTGTTATTTTCCTGTCAGTCATGTCCTTCATGCTTGTTGCTTGTTGAGTGACTGGACATCACAACCCCATGAGATGCAGTAATAACTTGCTATTTGTGAAATGGGGATGTGGCATGAAATTGAGGTCAAAAGTAACCACTGATTTTTGGATGCTTAATGTGAGATTAGCTGAGGGATTTTTTTTCAGAGTATGTAATGCTTCAGAGGGGAAAAGCACAAGTTTAGCACTCTAAGGGAGGAGAGGGCAAAACTCTTTTCTGAATAAGACCTTAGAAATTTCTAAGACAGGTATGCAAAAAAGGAGACACACAATTAGTGGGAAAGGGTGAAAAGTCAGGTTTCAATAGAATGCCTTGTTTCGCTGACTGTCTATGGCAGAGGCAGGTCTGGGAGCCGATTGCCAGGCTAGTGTTCAGCTCTTTAAATAGAAGAGCCTTTGCTTCCCCATCTTCCTTGCAATCCTCTCTCACATTCACTGCATAGTTTCAAACTTCTACAATGAGTGAAGTGGGCATCTGACAGACAACAGCCTTCTTGACATATACAGCCTTAATGCATCCCCAGAGAGAGTCTCTAATGTTCAGTGTGGCAGATGTTCTACAGAGTGAATTGTATCCGAAACTTAATAACTATATCATAGCACATATACACAAAGGTCAATACCTTTTAAAGATGGAAGGGGCAGCTGAAAACAAGCTGAAAAACTTGATTATTTGAATCCTTAGAATCATAACCCTTAAATACGTAATTATGTTTCCATTATAGAGAGGGCTCTGTTTACAACTTTGAACTTCAGTAAAAAAACCAAACAAATTGAAAGCAGCAAACCTCGTAGTGTTTTCTGAGCTGTGATGGTTTTGAACAACAGATCTGAAATAATCAGGTCTGCTGTCCCACAGCTGTTGGAGCTAACCAGCTTCCCAAGGCTAGCTATAATCTGTAATTCTCCCTGTGGATCACAACTGAAAAGAGCTGTGTCACGTTGCTGAATGAAAGTATTTGCTGGCAGCATGGCAGTAGAGAAATTGACCCCTATTAGAGTGCATTCTTGCCTGTCTTAGTGTTCCATATCTCCCACTTACAGCTACCTAGGTTAAGATGTTCATGAATATATGTTACTGGATATAGGCTAGATTAATGTCCTAGTGCTAGGGCTGCTGCCATGTGATACTAGGTCCACATCTGAGAGCTTTTGGTTTTTCAGATGGATCTTTGGATACTGCTGTAAAACTTTGTGTTCTTCAATGTGTTGTTTTTTTTTTTAATTAGGTCAGCCAAGCCTCCGAGAAGCTATCTCAATGTCCTGTATAACTAATGGGAGTACAGGAAGCAGGAAAACAAGCCACAGTTCACCTATTTCTGTTGCCAGAAAAGAAACTGTTTCATCTGCTGCAAAAAGGTACTGACTTGTTATTAAAATTTAATTTTTATTTTTTTTTTAAACAAACAGAGCAAGAGTTAGATTGCTGAGAGAGGTTGTGGATGCCCTATCCCTGGCAGTGTTCAAGGCCAGGCTGGATGTGGCCCTGGGCAATCTGGTCTAGTGTGTGGCATCCCTGCCCATGGCGGGGGGGGGGGGGGGGGGGGGTTGGAACTAGATGCCTTCCAACCTGGGCCATTCTATGATTCTTTGATGATTTTTGCATCTGCGTGACCCTCAGCAAAGCTTACTGAAGTCTAGTTAAGGCACCAGTAAACTTTGGAGATGTTGTAGCATGTTGTTGGGCTGATTACAGCAGGGTTCTAAAATGAGTTATGAATGGAGAGTATTTCGATAGTGTATAGTGTCCAAAATGCATTCTTACTAAGGGGCAGAACAGGCAGATGTATTTCTAATACAAGTGGAAAATCTTTCCTCCTGATATTCTTTATTTTTTTCCAAGGAAATCATAGGATAGAACTGACTCCATTGTCTGGAGCATAAATACTACACAATAGGAAAATAGCTATGAAAGAGTAGTGAATTGTGCAAGATAAAAATCTACATTTTTACGTAGAAAATATTAACCCAAAATATGGTTACTTAGTCTTTATGAAGAATATCTGTATCAAATCTCAAATGTGTAGAAATAACACTGCATGAGAATTTGCAAGTCAAATGAGCTAAGCACCAAACAGTAGATTTTTTTTCTCCATGTAATGTCAAATGTATATAGTAAACAAAGTGTTTGTATAACTACGTTGTTTTGTGGGTCTGTTAGGTAGTGATTACATGGCTTTTTTAATTGTTAGATTTTCCACGTATTCCTGTTTGTTGGGAAGAACAGGCTGCCAGATACAGTCACAAGATAGAGAATGCTCTAAAGTACAAATGGTAATTTATGTGAACAAATTCTTGGCCTCTGTAGAGTACTCTGGTAATTCCAGTGGCTGGTTTATCTTCTAATGTGGATATAAATACTGTACTATACAGCAAGACAGAGAAATTACATACTTCAGGGAATAAAAATGCTGTATGCCAATATAAACTGTATGAGAACAAACTAGGAAAAGCTTTAGAGCCCATTGGAATTCGGAAAGCAAGGATAGTGCCCTGCTCTTTGCTCTTCTCCATTGTGTAGCATTGCATATATTTCATTGTACTGAATCCTTATGTTTACTTTTCAACAATAAATCAGACAGTGATCACTATGTCTCTATCTGCTAATGTGACAGGCACTGGGACAAAAGACATTCCTGCAGGAAGGTATTTCTTAGCACTTTTCCATTAATCTTACCCCTGTGGTTCTTGGCATGTTGATGAGAACCAGTCCAATTCCTGTGGTGTTCAGCTTTCATTTTTGCTGAATCACCTTCTTGATTCATTGGCTGCTCAACACTTGACTACAGAAGAAGAGCAGAGTGGAGTGGCTGGCATCCCTTTCATCTCAGTTAAGGTCTTTAAAAGGAGACCTGGATAGGCCAGAAGAGGAAAGCCTTAATATACAGAGAGCAGTTTTCCCCAGGCATCCAAATAACTGTCCAGGGGATGTTTTAGTAGATTCAGTGCATTTGAAGACACATATTCTCTTCTTCAAGGCTTGTTTAGGAAGGCTTAAATCCCTTCTTTAGTTACCTTTTCAGCAGTTCTTTCACTCTCCTTTCTTTATATACTCTTTCATGAAATATGTTTCGTATTTGGAAGAAAATAGTCTTACCCTTCTATAAAATTACCAGCTCAAGAAAAGTGAAAAGAAATGTCAAATCTCAAACTTTGTGGTTGTGTTTTTTTAGCAACAGCAAAACTCCTCAGCACTGTACAGTATTCCTAGTAGGAGACCTAAGTGCAGTAGTAGTAGTACTCCCATTTGCTGAAAGTTAGGGTAAATATGTCTGTTTCTAATATTTTTGTCATGACTGAAAAGGAAGGAGGCCAAAGAAGAATATTAGCTGGTCATGGGATGCTTCACCTCAACTTGTCCAGGCTTTTCTTCTGGCTGGAAGGTTGAACTGGTGCAGCAGGTGGACACAGTCATCTGTTGATGTGGAATTACACTTCAGTTGCCAAACAGCCCCCATAACCTGCCTACAGCTTTTCATGTTCTAAATATATGTAGTCATACGTCTAGTCACAAATAACAGAAGGCCTATTTGTGTCCAAACTGTTACTGTTGTTGAAGTTCAGTGTCTGTATTTTGTGCAGTCTTGATATTGTATATTTCTAGGGTTTTGGCCTCTGTAGACCTGCATCTCTGAGGATTTCTTCTGTTTTGTTTCCTGGACTGTTTAATCCTTGTTCTGTCAACTTGAACGCTGAGGTCATTTAGTTGATTTGATGGTTCAGTAGCTGTACAGCAACAGCACATCTCATTTCAGCAAAGTTATGCTAAAATACCAGCTATCACTAAAACCAGAGTACAGGAATGTACAACAAGCAACAGGTAGATGATGTGCCATTGACAGAGATGAGGACACATACATTTAGGAAAATAGCAGCCCTGTAGACTGGAACTGACATGTGATAGAGGTCTCAAAACACTTCAGAACAAAACCATGCTACATAATTTCTATTATCACTGGAGTTGGAAAAAAGGTTGTTGTTCATACTGCAGATCATTGTCACAAAGAACTACTTGATCATTTTTCTTAGGACTACACATTCTTCTGAAAATGGCTTCTGCTAAGAATATTCTTAATATTCCGAAGACCTTCCTTCACAGTAGAATGACAGTGTGTGGTTCAAAGGATGAAACATTCCCTTAAGTGAAATTAGCTCTATCTGCAAAATTAGGGTGGATAGTTAATACATCTCAACTATTCACATACAGACTGATGAAATGCCATATTAATTTGGGACTTGGGAAGAATTTTTGATCTATTAAATACTTGCTTCCTAGACCAACTAGTCTTTAGAAACCAACAAGAAAAGGTGCTGTTCTTGATCTGGTTTTGGTTGTAGCACAGGACCTAGTTCAAAAGGTATTGGTGGAAGAGCTGCTCTGTAGCAGCAGTCATAATACAGTTAAACAGAGTGACAAGGTTCTGAGAATTTATTTCTCCATAATGCATTTCCCCTGCCACAGACTTAAGATTGCTTAGTGTGCTCTTGTATCCAGCAATGAAAGCTATGTCTTCTAATTAAAAAACAACAGATTTTATGCTTCTACTTAATTAAGGACTTCTCTCTATAAATTATTAACCAAAACCCCACAGTACTTCAAGCTTTGTTCTTTGTGATCACATATATGCCCTCAAGAAACGTGAAAACTCTTTCTGTTTTGTTTTCATCTGTGTTTTTCTGTAAAGAAAATTTAACTTTGGATGATACTGACATTTTTAACTACTTAATATGGTTTACAGAAGAAATCCTGAGTTATCCTTTATTAGTGTATTTTGGGTTTTATATTTTTCGTGTTTTGACTTGTTCTTCAGTGCTTGTACACAAGAAGAGGATCCTGTGAATGTTATTTTTATTCATTTATTTTGAATATTGTCTTACTGGTTTTTAGTGTTTTGTGGGGAAAGGTATAATCTTAATTATTTATGTTTCCATTTGCAAGGATTTGGATGGGAATTGGTGTCAGGGAATAGAAATCTGGGTTCACCCTTTCAGTAAGATACTATTTCTTTTTTGCTTTGCAGAGTACTGTAAGCCTAAGAGAAAAAAGTCTTTCCTTTTCCTTTCAGCCAGCATTAGTATCTTGCTTTGTTCAGTAAGAAATTTGCCTTGAGAGATCAGATTTTTTTTTTAATCTTAAAGAAAAAAGTAGACTGTGTACTACAGAATGCTCTTCATTTTCAGGTCCTGCTGTTGTTTGTGTGATTCAGTATATTGCAAAGCATGCTATTTTATAGAAGAGCCTTTCAATTAATTTTTCTATTTACTTAGTGGACCTTTGGTTAGGTCTTTAATGATTTTAAGATTATTAGTGACATGTATTTAAAGCTCTTTCAAGTGCTGACCTAATAAATACAGTATGATGGAAAAAAAGATGTATTCTTAGCTGTCATTTGCTGAAGATGTTGAAGAAGTGGTAAGGCAGTTGGATGTTAGTCAACTACAAATCAAAACAGCAGTGATTTTTTCAGGGATGATTTTCTTTGACCTCTGATGCAGGTAGGGAAAGCCTAGGGACGAGCAACAGAGTTTCACTCAGTGACAGCACAAAGATTGATCCCGTGCACATCCAGAAATAGAGAGAGAGGTTTAGTTTCATGGCAGGCTTCAACTAATTGGAGGTAGTGCAAGTCACACTTTAGTCTCTCTCTTGCACTGAGCAGCATGGTTAAGGTGTCAGTGAGCTGAACCAGAGGACGACTTTTTTTGTCTGAGAACCAGCAGACTTGGGGTGCATTGACTTGTGTCAATCAGGTTTAAATGCTGTAGAAGCACTCAAATCGAGGTTGTATTCATTTTAAAATCAGAGTAAAAATAAGTAATCTTCCATGCCTTCCTCACCTTTTTTATTTTTGGAATCTGTGAATAAATCTTATTTTAGCAAGATGCTAACCTGAAGAGAATAAATAAAGAATCAAAGCGTTCTGTTGGTGATTATATATTGTAAGTATTGCCTCTCCTATCTTTTCACAGAGGGTATTTTGTCCCACATTTTTAATTTATTTATTTGCTTGTTCTCTTTTTTTTTCCTTTTTTTTTTTTTTCCCCGTATGTTATACTTTATTTTCCAGCGGTACAGAAAAAAAGAAGGAAAAACCTCCAGGACAGAAAGAAAAAAAAGAGGAATCTCATTCTAATGATCCAAGTCCACAAACTCAAGCATCACCTTCTCCCCAGCCCTCCTCACAGACTCTCCAAACACACAGGCAAACTCAAGAATGCAAGAGTTCTGCAGCTAAAAGGTTTTCACAGTACCACAGTACAGATCTAGAAAAATTATTGTAATGATACCGAGTTCGTATTTGACAAGTCATGTGAAATAGTTCCAATCTCACGATCAAGTTAATAAATACTTGATATTTTTTGTGCAAGGGAAGGTGCATTCAACATGCATTGCATCAGAGAAATATGTAAAAATGCAATTTTTCTGAGTAAATTTTTAAGATTCTCTGTGATGAAAATTCTAATATGGTAGATTATGTCTAATTAGTCATTATTCTAAAATATTTGACTTTGACTTGATCTTTCTCAAAATACACTTCATAGGCTTTGTCTGGCATAGCTGAAATGTGGAGTGTGTTTTGCCCGTGACCATATACCACGTCTCATAACAACATTTATTAAATACTAGTATCATTGCAACTCTTCGTTTGGAAGTTTTCTTCTCAAATTACTGAATAAAGGGAATGCAGTTTTGATTTTTATTGCAGCCCTTCCCTTTTCGCTTCACTTGTATTCTGATTCTTTATATGAGTAAGTTCTGTTATTTACACCTAAATCATAGAACTACTTGAATTGAGTGACTGAATTTATTTAGGATTGCACCTAAATTCCCACTTATTTTGGTGGCAATTAGGCACAGAAAAAATGGTACCTTTTTGATGTCTTTTTAAAGTCAAGGAAGTTAATTTTAAGGTTTGGGTGATAACTTTTGAATTTCAAAACCATGCAGATCACTCGGTATGGTTTCTTTTTTTGGTTCATTGTCACCTTTTTGTTCTGGAAGGTGTGAAATTTTCTTTTTGTGTTTGGGATTTAGGATACTGAAACAGGCTCTTAAATAAATGCAATTTATTCCTCTGAAATTTACTGTGGTTCACAAGAGTATGTTGTCTTGCATTGCTCGAATTCACAGTTCTAATAAATACTTAAACTTTCACTTGACTGATGCATGTTATAACACTCCATAAAGGCTCTGTCTCTATGTCTTGCACAAACTCCTCAGTTGTCTGAAGCTGAACTCATGGCCTGTTCTGCTGCCTGGTATCTCACTGTAAAGGTGTTTGTCTGAAGTCTTGCTTACTAATCTTTTGCAGTGTGGGGAAAAAAATAAATGCCTTTTTTAGTCTTCTAATGATTTAACTTGATTTGATTAACTTGTTTGTCGCAGGACCTTTCAGTCTTTTGAGGTGCTGTGGAAGGAGCTTGCCATTTCTAAGGTTGCAGTTCAGGATTTACTCCTGCAAAAGGCATTTCTGACGGGATGAAGTATTATACTATCAGCAGGACAAGTGCAGACTCTTAAATCAACTGGCTGAAGAATAGTTTGAACTATATCACTTTTGAGCATGATTGTGTGTGAAATTAATGAACTAGTGACTGCAAAACTTGCAAGTTCCCATTAGTGTCAATTGGCTACAATAAGACTGCTGAAAAATTATATCAGAATTCATATATTTAATTGTCTGCGGTATGGAACCAAACCTAGCTTACCTTCTTTATGCAAGAAGTTTGCAGACATTGGTTTAAAAATTAAAGCCATTAATATGGTTTAGAATACACTATCTGCAAAACAGCCATATGAAACTGTGATCTGATAGAACTGTTCAGCCTCAGAAATCAGTATTGAAGCTGGTAAACAGTTCATTGGGGGAAAAAACTTCTACTTTGTTACCTTCTTAAATGATTTTTTTAAAAATATAATTTATTCTTTAAGGCTAATATACTGCAGAAATGGAAAGAAATGGATAAAATATTTGGCAGCTGTCTTGCTCAGTTGTTTTCATTCATCCAGTTAGAACTTTTTGACTAATCTTTTTTTTTCTGTTTCGTGCTTCAGCTTGAAGGAAGATCTAGCTCTGCTTTTGTCTCCTGCTGCTTGATCTGTCCGTTGCGTACCAGTTCCAGTTACTGTTATCTTATTTTCTTGTCATTTTAAAATATGTTTTTGTTTCTTCTAGCATAAAGAAATCCTTGACTGCTGAAAAATCTCATAGTGCTTGGGAAAGCTCAGATGACAGTCGTAACAAGCTGCTGAGAGTAGCATCAACATCTAAATTAATATCAAAAGTGGCAAAGAATGCAGACAAGTATGTATCACTTCAGTACATAAAAGCAAATGAACTTTAGAGTCAAAATAATATGAAATTGCATAATTTTAATGAACTTGATTTATGTATATGTTAAGATCATTTGCATCTTTGTTTTTATTAGAAGTAATTGCATGCATGATCTGCCAATGTAACACTGGGTGCCTGTGGAATTGTAAAATTATTATAAAATCTGAATGCAGGATTTGAGTGTAAATATATTTTAATGTTGCCCATTTGGGTTAGTGGATTTATGCACTATGAGTTAAGATTTATGGCTTAATGCCATTGTTGGGAATTTTTCTAATTAGCACTTAATGTGAAAACACAGATGTATTTCCTTGAAGTTAATTTGCTGGATTTGACAGTAGTATGTGTGTTTCTAAAGTAGACTGTAATAGTAAGAATATACTTTTTTGATTTCACATGAGTCTTTCACATTAACTGTTTAACAGATTCTTGGTTGCAGGTTCTACTTAATAGGCAGAGATCTTCTTTTCAGCATCACCTTCAGTATGTGATGTGCTGTAGCTCTTTACTCCTCTCATGCTCTTCTTCAGCAGCAGGTTTCTTCAGTTTGTGGTCTTCAGAGGAGACCTCATTGGGGATGAATACCACACAGTAGTTAGTTATCCTGCTCCTGTCTGCACTAGGCCAAGAGTTTGCTTTTTGCTGGAATTCCACATTGTTGACCCTTATTGTGACCCACTTGTTGTCCTCAGTACTCTTTGCCAATTGGGCTTCCCATGTTGTATTCAAACAGTTTCTTTTTTCTCTCTTAAAATTTTGCTGAATTTGCTGGAGTTCTGTTGGCTTTTTGACTGACCCCCTCTCCTATTGCCAAGATAACCCCAGTGTGCTGCCAGCCTCTTCCAGCTTGATGTCATCTGCAGATTTCATACATCTGCTCATTAATCTTCATTCCAATAGTCATTAATTGGTCCAAGGCAGAACTACTTGAAAACCCTTTGGCAAAACACTATGATGAATAAAACTCTTCAGACCTTTTAGTGTAATTTCTGGTCTTTTTTTATGATCAAGTCTATATTGCTCTCCTTAGCTTGCATATAAGACTGTCAAATACATACTTAGAGTCAAGAGCAGTACAAGTGCATTCCTTCTTTTCTAGGGATGGGAAGAACAAAAACATCTTAAGTTAATCTTGGGTGTGGATATCAGTACATTTACTAAAAGCTTTAAGCTTAGCCTGAAGAATTCTGCAGAGCAGTGAAGTGCTGGGTGTGAAGAATTGTGGGTTACGTATTTTGCAAGTATTTATTTTCCTTTTATAATTGGTTTTCATTGTTGGGAATTTAAAAGCCCTCTGGCAATTTAAATTATAGTAGGGTGCTGCTAGATAATATTTTGGAATGAAAAAACCCTCTTTCTTGATTTCTACATACTAGTTTCTTTTCTTGTTTGTTATGCTACTAAAATATCTTTCACAGTGTGATATATACTTCAGATTTGCTAATAATAAAAAATAAGTTTCACTTGTATTGATATTTTGTGGTTTGGTTCAGATATGGTAAAGATAAAGTTATGCTGTTTCATTTTCCTGTGATTTTGCTTATTCTCTAAGAGACTTAAATACTGCCCATCTCCAGTCTCTAATATAGAAAAAAAATCCAGTATCTAACAAAAGAGCAAACAAGGAAACATTAGGATTAGTTCTTGTAAGAGAAAGTTGTGTGTAACTTGAAGCTGTTGTATCTTAAAGTATATGGCAAAAAATCAAAGCTTCAAACACCATCAGTAGTAGACCATCATCTGATTGAAGATTGAGTGTTGTATTGTTTGTGTACCTTGTTCTTACATTCAGAGTTATAATAAAAGCACTATTCGCATTCAGGAGCGCACATTAATACATCCTGTTTCTAAAAGAATTGTTTGGTGTTGTGCAAAGGCTTTTATTGTTCTCAATTAAGAAACATCCTAATCTGCCTGAAGTTACCAGTCTTGTGCAAGGGAATAGAATTCAGCCCCTAATGGGAGCCCCAGGACCAAAATGTTCTACACATGCTTTGCACTACCAGCCCAAGATACGAACTTTGTTTAGTAAGCTGAGTCTTGAAGCTCTCACTGAGCTGTAAATCAGACTGATAAAGCCTTAACAAGTATGAGGGTTCCCACGGCAGCCTGTCATTCTGTGATTTTTAGGCAGGACTGGGAGTCCAGTTTCAGTTTTTCATTTGGCAGTGTGGTAAAGGGTGTTTGGACCAATAGCCAGAGATTTCTTTCCTCATTCATGTACTTGACCCTTTGTCACTGTTACAAAAATTTGATCTCCATCCAGCTAAAAATACTGGATGCCACTCATACCTTCCTGCTGAATTTCAAATGAATTCAAGAGGGTTTTTTTTTAATGCAATACATTCTCCTGTCAAGGAGTGTTTATCTGATTAGAAGTAGCTCTTGTGCTGGAAATTAGTATTTCTTCCCTCTTCATAAAGAAGGATTGAGATTTTTGTGAGTAGTTCATTCCTGATTCTGGCTGGGAGAAACATCTCAACTGCACTACTTTGGATATTTTGTGTTGTACGTGCAGTGATCCTGTATGGATCCAGTTTAAATGAAACTGCAGCTGGCTTATATTTAATCTGTGTATCCAACAGGGTTAATTCCTAGAAAAAATTGTGGTGTTGTGTGCTGACAGCTTATTTTGGCAGATGTTGAATGCTTTACATGCAGGCCTGAGAGTGTTTGCCAACTTAAGATACTTGGTTATTACAAGTATTTCTCTGAAAATGGAATTTTCCATGCATAAGGAATATGCCCTCTAGTATTTACTTTAAAAGATTTTTGTGTTTTGTTATCATCACAGTAATTCCTAGGAGCCCTTGCCATAGGGCCAAAAACTTTTAAGTTACTCAAAAGATACAGTGAACTGCATAAAATAATGTGTGGGTAAAAATGCACTACAATGAGCAAGATTAGTTATTTAACGTCCTGGACACAGACTCTGATGAGATTGCCAAATGCATAATATGTAAGAACTAGATGGTGTTAACTTGATGAGCATTTCACATATTATTAATGATATTATTTTGAATTTTTCCCCAGGCATAAAGATGTCATCGTCAGCCAAGGTAAATTAAAAACTTTTTTTTCTTTCTGAGTACTGGATGAACTTGACAAGATCTGATTTTGCCTGAATAGCATTTCCTGTAAATAAATACTTTGGGACATATGCTTATGAAACAGGGATATAGAATTAAAATAACATTAATAATTACTCCAAGAATTTATCTAGCCAAATGTTACTCTAGACATGTGTAGGCATCTTAGAAATTATGGAGAAATGCCTCATCAAATTGGATCTTTAGGAAGGACAGAAATTCTTGATGGGTGGTGGGAGGTTTTGTTTTACTTTGTGAAACAAAATACCTTTTTTGATGATTTTCACTATATGTACGTGGATAAATAGAGGTTATGAAAACGCAAGCCTAAAGTTTTGATCTATGTGCCAGTCTTCATCCAAGCAGGTATGAGTGAGACTTTAGAAATAGTTTTAAGATATTTTATTTCTGTCCCATAACCAGCAAAAATGTCAACTCGTGAAAAAAACAGCCAAGGTAAGAATTAAGATATGCCCTTTGGTCATTTTCTAATTTAGCGCTAACACAAATCTTTTATTTGGCTTTTCATCATCAAAGAGCATCAGTGTGTGATCTCTTAAAAACTTTGAGCATTTGAATATTTCAGCCTTCTTATTATGGAAATGTATATGCATATGTACATTGCTTCCTGTGTGGGGTTTATTTGGGGTTAGTCTAAAACAAATTACTACATGCATCGTTTCCTCAGAAAGGAATGTGTGTTCAAATATGGTTCTAGAAGTCTTGCATTGTTGCCTAAATTATTAGAACATTAAGAACTGCCAACTAAAAGATTTGTTTTATCTCAGCTTTCTGTCTTGCCAATATTACAACATATACATGCTGATTAGACAAGAAAAGAGACTGAAGGTTTTAATATAGTCTCCTAAAATGAAAAATGAGTCTCTTTTAAAGTGTATGTCTTTGCACCAATGAATCTTTTGTTCTGTGGCTACCTGCTGCTGCTGGCTTGTTCAGACAAGAAGAAGATCTGTCTGTCTGAACATGGTGGGACATGACAACAAAAGAAATCCAGTTCTTATGTCACAAAACTACTCTGCTTTGATGTCCTGCAAACTGTACTGAAGCATGCAGTTTCAAAACCAAGGCATGTAACCCAAATGCATGCTGTACACATGTATCTATGTACTGAGCTTGTCTCATGCTTTTTTGCTGCTAATTAACAAATCTGTAGTCTCCAAATTCTGTGCTGTAAGCAAGATTACCCTATATACAGTTTGATTACATTTGATCTCTGGATTTTCTTTCACAAAGAAAAAAATCACCCAATTTTATTGGAAGTTAATACATGAATTGTCATAATGAAAGCAAAATCATCCTTCTTAGTCTTCTATTTCATACAGAAATCACAGCTCTAAAAATATACTACATTGGTGCTTATCAAAAACATCCTTCAAACACAGGAGGGATGAAAGAGGGTGCATAAGTATCAGGAACAAAGAAGAAATGTTTCTTTATGCTAGGTTGCTTAACATCACCTGTGGAACAGTACATATGTGCAGCAATGGCTACTGTAAAAATAAAACTAATCAGTAGTGGCCAGACCAGCTGCAATTTAGCTTTGCAAGAGTTGTATTAAACTGTTACATTAAAAATTCCCTTTCTACGAAACACAACTTTTCACAAAATCAAGTTGCATACAGCTAAAATACCTTCAATACTAATCCTTTCCTTACAATGTCCTTCTGCAATTCTACGTGTTCTGCAAAGAATGGGCCATCCTTCAGTTCTCTCATCCTAGTTGCTATAACTTATATGGCCTTGATGTGTACTCTGCTATCTGTTGTGTTACTCTGCAGATGACATGAGCTTTCTCTGAATGATGAACAGGTACCTTCCATGTGTGTCATGCATAGTCTGTTCTGAGCCCAGCTGGAGTGAAAGAAATATGATGCAAATGGTAGTGGAAGATAGAAAGTCTTGTTTTTTCAAATGCATTTGCCAACATTTTAAACACATATAGTGGCAAAACATCATTCTTCCTTTAACATGGATGAAGTTGTGATTAGCAGGATTCAGCCTCCAGAGTTTTGGGTTTGGGGTTTTTTTTGTTGTTTGTTTGTTTGTTTGTGGGGTTTTTTTTAATATGAACCAATGAGTGTATTTTTGACAGATTTTAGAGTATGTGTCTCTATGTATGTGTAAGACTGTTCTAGGTTTTGTGTTGTGTTTACTGCTACAGAAGTAACCACCTGTTAGTTACTATGGTTGCAGTGTCCCTGCCATCCTTTCCAGTATAAGCTTAGAAGTACTTGGGCAATTCCCTGCATTGCAACATCCTGTTCAGGGTAGGCGAATTTAGCCTGTTTTGTACTTGATAGTTGCCACCTAAATAAACCAATTTCCAATTAGCACCTTAAGCCAGCCAGTCAGAAAGCTGAAGAGTTGGACAGACAGTTAATGTTGTTTCTGGAGGTGAATCCTGTGCAGCTGGACAGAGTCATCTTGGGCAAGGTGGGATGAAGGGTAGCCTTTACTCATGCTCTTTGGGCAGGAACTTCCTGTTCTGCAACCCGAAGGCATGAAAAATTATAGCTCCTTTAACTGTCCTTAGTGGCTTGTCAGCGCTTGCCTCTAGAGGCAAGCAGTCTCCTGCATGGTGTGAAATTAACAGCAGCTTCCCTGAGCTGCTCATGTCACTAGGCTGTATGTGAGATGCTGCATATGCCCCCAGCACACACCTCCCACATGAACAATTGTGCCAACACACTTCCTAGAAATTGTGTGAAGGAGACTCTTGGGAAGACTGCTGGTGTGCGAACTGTCAAGCTTCAAAGGAAATCTACGTAAAAATACTTCAGCGTCTTTATACATGCATTATACATTTGGAAACACAGTGAGATTGCAAATTATCATTGCAGAAGGTGTTTGCATAGGGTAATAGGTTGGAAGATGAAAATTCTGTGTAGCTTTGAACATCCTCAAATTACTTTGTTTCCTTTCATTTTGATTCAGCAATTAAGGAAGCTGCTTTGAAATGTTGGCATAGTTCAGTACCACAAAACTTAGAAAAATATGGGTTTGCATGTCTTATTCTTGGAATCCTATTTGTCTAGCAGCAGAAGTTACTGCAGTACTATCCGT
Organism: Bucco capensis; assembly: GCA_013396975.1. NCBI lineage: Eukaryota > Metazoa > Chordata > Aves > Piciformes > Bucconidae > Bucco > Bucco capensis. Next base: position 61,885 of record VWZO01015949.1, on the reverse strand, counting down.
GTTCATGATGTGTGCATGTTCATTGTGATGTTTGTTGATAGTATGTTTAGCTATTAAAAACATTGAGGATCAAGTTAGAATCTCAGATGAGCTTCAGTAGTGGAAGACATTAGCTTCAGTGCCTGAATTGGCTTTGATATGGAGTCTCCCAGAGAGTGTGCTACAGGTCTTGCAGGTGAATGTCAGCAGGACTTGGGCAATTCTTTCTGCCTGCCAGCAGTAGCAGTAGTGTGGGGAGCTGCAGCCTGCAGCTACCTTGCAGACAGTCACTTGAATTTCCTCTTTTTAGCACCATGCCAAAGCTATGTGTGTTACTAGTGTTCTGTTTCAAGGTCCAGTTTTGTTACCTCATGACCTTTCTCTGTCTTCCACTTGGGCTCTGTTGCATTTACTCTGTATTAAGTTTAGTCCTGAGCTTTATGTGCCTAGGTATATGCTGAAGCAGAGGTAACACAGACAGGAACACTTCAGTGATACTAATCCAGTAAGGGAAGTATCATAGGTACTTCCATGCATTTGCTGGTGAGATTTTGGGGGTTTGGTTTTTCAGCTTATTTTTGAACATTTGTTTGTTTATCCTTATAAACTAGGGCAACCTTTGTACTATAAAATCCAATACTAAGGAGTTATTAAAATTCGATGAAAATCCAATAAAGCTGTGAGTGAAATGAACAGGTGCTTACTACAGCCTTTAAAAGGACGCTAGCTAAAGTTATTCTTTTAAATTCTTTAGCAGCAGGTGTTCATAATTGCCTGTAAAAGCCATCTTGCTTTTCACTTCAGCAGAGATATTTTTAAAGTATTAATCATAAAGCATTCAGATTTTGTACGCAAAATTAAAGACATGGCTTATTTTAAGATAAAAGGTTATTTTTTTCACCGAGATTCCACATTACAGTTTGGTTTTCAGTGATAGAAGCTCCATATATGAATCACTTGTTCACTTATTAAAAAGTAATGAGACAATTTGACATTTTTAGATGGCAATAAAAACCATATGTGAAAGAATTAATGAAAAACATTCACTGCATTCCTAAGTTTGTTTCTTTTAAATTATACTTTATTAAATACTTTCCAGCACTTTTTCCTCTGTTAGTTTAACTGTGCTGTAGTTCTAGCTTCACAGAATGGGGCAATCCTGAAGCACACAATGGAAGTATTTACCCTGCTGACACTGCATCCTGTCCACTGAGAGTGCAAAATTCAATTACTGCTTCGGATTACTTTTTCATCAGAGACAGATTTTCTGTCAGATGCTTATTGAAGGTGCCGACATACCGGAGGGCAAATGGAGACCCACTCTATCTCATTCTTATTAGGTGCTTGATCTCATTCAGGAACAGTGTATATTATTAAAAACCACAGATACTGTCAGAAAAACAGATTGGTATTTGGGAGTTTCTTTCATTGATGCTTGGTGGAGTCAGGATTTTACTATTTAAGCAGGAAGCATTTAGTTACAGCCTTACTGAGCTTGTTTGTGTCTTTTTTTTTTTTTAATGAAATGCTACTGTTTAATATTAAACTTGAAGTATTCCAATGCAAATGCTATCATTTGATAGCATCCTGGATATTTAATGTCACCTGGTACATGCAAAACCAAGGTTTTAACTATGATATACTTACCAAGTGTTAAAAAATCAATAATCAAAAATCTATTAAGAAATCACAAGGCAAAGCTGTAAAGTCATTCCAAACTACGGCAAATGTCTTGTGCCATCTGCCTTTTTCCACTGTTTGGTTTGCATTGCACCAGTGCTCGATAGCAACAGTGCATATATCCTTGTCAGGTTCAGCAAGCGTTGACACATACCTTAGGGTGAGAGATGGCAAGCCTTCAGCTGCATTTTAATTCCACTGTAACTTAAAATGTAAGGGTCTAGGCATGGGGGCTGACTTTGGTTGTATTTATCTCAGTGCTGTTAGCACTGGTTTAAATTAGAAACAGGCTTCTGAGCATTTATCCCTCAGGTTAGTAGTCCTACAGAGTTCTTGGACACAGGCCTGAAAGCAGAAAGCTTGTGGGAAAGAAGCTATTTGTAGTATTAAAAAGTATAACTTAACTGGTTAAGCAACTTCAAGGTGAAGACAGATTAATAAATGTACTTACTCTGAATGTGGTAGTTTATTTTATGTTATTGGAGAGTTCTGCTTGGCCAAGCTAGTTGGAGTCTTTAGGGGTTTTTTGCTTGCTTGTAATTCACTTCTTAGCATCGAGATGCTAAACATAAGTAGAGCTGAGCAGAGAATTTTGATGCATCAGTCCATGTTGCTCTTTCAAAATAGATGGGGTGGGAACCTCTTGAAAAACAGTCACTAATAATTTACAAGATTAATATAGTGATCCCTTAAGAATTTAACTTATGACTATGTAGAAAAAACAGATAATTTAATGATTTATTCACTATTATCTACTCTGTGTGAGTATGTGTGTGTGTGTATATATATAATCTTTATATGCTTATTAGACTTCCCATTGCGCATACACTTTCTAGCTGAAAAGCAGTTAATTTCAGCACAGACTTGTGGGGCTACCTCAGGGTCTGGCTAAGTAATGAGGAATAGTATGATATAAAATCTGTTCTTCTAATATTTTGTCCAGTTTTGTAGAGGAAATCAGTAACTGAGGATGAGGGCTTCTTACATGCTTCTAGGAAACCACTGTGTATTCCTTGACAATTTCATTTTAAGGCATGTTTTTTGGAAACTAGGAGGATCTTGATTTTGTTATGTCACTGTTGTCTGAAGGATCTAAACAGTAGCTTTCACATCTCCTGAATTGCTCTTCTCTGTAGATACTTCTGAGTTATCTACAGAGACTTCTTTGATCTTTTTTTCCTTCTCCTTTCTGTTCGCATTGTTTTTATTATTTCTCTCTGAAAACCTTCCCTGTTTCCCTAAGACTGTGTTTCAAAGAAAGGAATAAATTGTTTAAGTGCGATTTCATGAGTCTTTCTGTGCTGACTTCATGGAAGCACTAATTTCAGCCACTCAGGTGGTTTGTATTGCCATGTCTTTGCTCTCTTACCACCTGCAGTCTTCATTTGTCTTACCTTCCATCTTGCTTTCCTAGATTTTAATCTTTCTTCCAAGAGTGAATGGACGTTGTTTGAAGTTGAATTTTACTGTTACCTTTCTGCTGCTCTTTCTTTTTTGGAATTTTTCTTTCTTGTATAAGAAGAGCGTATTTATGTTAATGGAAATCTCCTTTGGATACAAGGTTTTGCAGGAAATTTTCAGCCTCTGTCTGCTGTTTGTCTGGAATTTTTAATTTGCTCATAGTTTTAGTTCTGGATTCTTGGTATCAGATGCTTTACCAACAGTTTCCGTGTGTGCATGGTTGGTATACTGGCTTACAGTGACTGTCAGTGAACAAGATATACTTGTTTCCTTGCAGATCAGGCAGGCTTCTAGGTTTTCCTTTCAGTAGCAACACTTTGTTTCACCAATGCATTTCTCACTTCTCTAGCAGACTGTAACTTTGAAAGAGCTCACAGTAGGTAGTCTGGTTACTAACATCTGACTCCAGCCTGTTGGGGTCTATTTGGCTTAGTGTTTAATGAACTTCAGGAGCACTGATCAAATTTCATTGATCACATGAAGCTGAGAGACCACACTTATACGGTGGAAGCTGAGATTTTAACACAGTAAGACCTAGATACAGTAAGACCTGGAAAAGTGTAAATTAATTTATTTAAAGCAAAAGATTACACATGCAGGAATTGCTAGCAGCGTTTTAGCTATATAAGGTGAATTAGATGGTAAGGAAAAGGGCTCTAACATGCTAGTTAATTATACAAGGATTGAACCACTCACTTATCATGAAAACACAAATGCATTTTCATGATAAGTATATCAGAAGTAATTAGATACACAGCCTTAAGGAAAATCAAAACCTTGATCAGTTCTCCTCTTTAACACTGCACGCAGTTATAGCCACTCACAATCCTAAAAGGTAAGTTTTGTGATGCTGTGGAGACAGACTGAAAGCTTATCATGCAAAAAGAGTTAAACAGTTGGATATTTATATTTTTGCAAAGTGAAGGCGAGGAGGAGGAAGGGCATGATTCCTGTTCTCATGGCTACTTGATGCACTTTCAGACAGCAGATGGGCAGACCTGTGCTGAAGTTAACAGCCATGCAGTGACATGCACAAAAAGTAAACAACCAGGCTGTGCTTTATCGTCACCTAGAAGCTGAGAGGTTTCCAACAGTAGAAGTAGATTTTTGTGTGGTATTCCAAAATCAACAGAGCATGTTTATGTATATCCCAATGACAGCCAAGTCTCTGCTGTGCAAAGCGAGTGCTGCAGTACTCTGTTAAGACTAAAAACCAGAGTGATGCAGGCAGAGAGAGGACACTGAGCAGGCATGCTGTGCATCTATCAGGCTGTCCTAGGCTGGGCTCAGCTATGATGTTTCTTCAGTTCATGACATGGGTTTTCAGAGCCTCATGGCTGATCACAGCTCAAATCCACCTTTAGATTGGCCTGTGCCAAGCACTGTGCTCTATCTGTGTGTCACTTTTCCTGAGTGATGTTTTGTGTCCCTTCAGCTGTCTCGTGCCACAGTGTAGTCAGATGAAGTGTTTCTGCATCTGGAGCTGAATTAATGATTTCCTTACACCTCTGGGGATCTCACAGAGAGCTGAGACTTGCATGGAGTTTGTTTGGGTCCAGCACACCTAGAGAGCTCCCTTGTGAGACAAACCTGAGCCAACCCTGCGAACCAAAATTAGGAGTGCTGGTCTTGTGTCCCCTGGCACTTGTGCAAGGAGATTGTTGAGGCTCCAGAGGTGAATTATTATGAAGCCAAGCAGAACTTGGCAAAGACTCTGAATTTGACCTCAAAAGCTGCATGAAAGCAGCTACAGCTGTTCCTGGTGAAGAGCTGGCCCCTGAAGCCAGTGTGCTGCATCCACTTGATGCTGCCTTTTGTAGCAACCCTGGGCCCAAGATATTTTTTTTGGTGTGGCATGGATAATCCACAGCACCTGGGTATGCTGTCAACAGAGCTTCAACTATACTTTTAGATTGATTTGACCTATATTTGAAAGGATTCGTAAGACATCTGCAGTCGCAGATTAATTAGTTTAGCAAGAACCAAGGTCCTTTTGGCTATGCCTTCCTGCCTTTTTCCCACCCCACACAAAGTGCTGTTGCACAGTGAATAGTGGGGTCTAAACATTTCTTTATATGGGATAGAGAATTTTGACTTTCATGCTGTTTTCAGGATGGTAGTTACCAGAATTGCTGAGGTTTTTTTTGTTTAGTTGGTTTTTTCCCCACTCTTGTTAAAACTTCAGACTTTAACTCCCCTATACACCCTTACCTATATATCTGTTATGAGATGACCAAAGCTCTTTTCTTCCAAAAGATCATGTGAGGAACAAAAAGTCTTGAAATACTGCTTTGTACCTGGAATTAGTGAGAATGGAGGAAAGAAACAGCTAGTCTAGTGCTCTTGAGCATTCAGTTGAGCCAGTATGCTATGAAAGAGTTAAATCACTCATTTTCTTAACTTGCAAATACAAGAATTTGGCCTCAGGCAATTAGTTGCTCTTTGAGAATGGGTTTGTTGATATCTTGCCATCCTCTCTTGTATTTCAAAAAGATTTTTACTTTAATAGTATATCTGCCCTACAGGTTATTCTGACTAAATGAAATTTATAGTTTTAGGCAAAAATCTTTCAGTAGGTTGTCTCTTTGTAATTCTTCCTCTTTTGTAGGGAGAGGCTTAATCAAGTTACACCTAGCCTATGACACTAACAAGTGTGTTAAATACGTATTTTCAAAGGTTATCTTGAAAAGCATGCAGCTAGCTATTAAAAGCAAAAAATATTCTTTCTCTAATGAGAAGTTTAGAGAGCTAATTTGTATCTGAATGCCCTGCAGATAATCTTTTCCCTGAACTCTAGGAGAGCCTTTTCTCTTTTAGCCAAAGACCTGAGTGAATTCCTCTTGGACTCTTCATCTCTCTCATCTGCAGAGTCCAACAGGTGCAACTGCCTTCATCCATATGAATTTCAGTTGCAGCTTGTTCTAAGCAGCAATGAGAAATTTGATCCTAAATTTGCAGTGTCGTTTTGCACTGATCTGTGGAGCCAGAAGTGCCAAGCTCAGTGTTAAATCAAGAATTTGTCTTAAATTGTCCTTTGTAAATACCTTCAGACTAAGCTGTACTTTAATTTGTAAGAGTGTAAGTGCCAGATTTTCCTAGAAGAGTCTCTAGTAATATGTTACTCTTTGTTTTGGCCAGTTATATTATCTCTGTAAAATACATAATAAAAAAATATTTTGGTGGAAAAATGAGATGTTGCTAGTTTGGAGTAATTATCTGAGCATTTCTGTCAAACTAGTGGCACCACCCCGTAGGGATTCTACTACTTTGCTAGGGCTCTGAATTTGGACAGTTGTCAGCAATGCAATCAAGCAGTGCATTTTTGGTAAAGAACCTGTTGTTTCTAATCTAGCTACAGAGAAGTGATTTTCTTTAATATTTGATCTGAGGGAAGTTTTCTACTTTTGTCAGTGGATGGACTCATTCAAAGGACTTGTACAGACATTTTTAACAAATTAAACCATATGTGCTTTGAAATCTTCAAAGGGAGTATCATGCACATAGTACTTTTAACTAATTTATGTTCAGGTTCATGGATTTATTGACCTAGCTAGTTAAGTTTGAGCAGTGCTGTAACAAGTAATGTTAAAACTATGCAAGCTCATGCATACTTCTTTCTCTGGCTAGTAGTTACTGAATATATGATTTGGTCACCACAGATTTTTTTCTGCATGTGTCAATGCAGTCAAAGTCATTGGTGTGCTGAGATCAGCACTGCTGTATTCAAAACTAGTGCTTTCCAGTGTTTTCAGAGCTCAGGTGCTATACCACAGTATTTCACACAATTCTGATAAAATCCTCTATGATAGAAATAGATTCTTTTAAATAACAAATATTCACCATATTTTTTTCATTATACTAACGGCTGTCAATCTTCTGTCTTGTCTAGCTGGAGAAGAAGGACCTTCAGTGTCAAGAATTCATTTTCAAGTTTTTTTCTCTCTCATTCAAAATGGAATAGGTTCCTGCAATCTGTATATTAGGGGCATTTCAAATTCAGACAAGGGTGTAGACCTTGTCTTAAGCTGATCTTGCTCACAACTTTGATTATTTCTCAATCTTTGCATCTTCTAAAATGTTTCTGTTAGCAAGGGAATGGTTTTGGAGTGTACATTACTTCTGCTGTTGCTGAAATTACCTGCTTTTGCTTGCCTTTTTAGATCTTCAAGTTTGACTCGAGCTGTTAAGATGTAATTCTGTGAGACTAAGTCTTAGTTTTTAATCATTTCAGTTTTAAATGTCTTCAGGAATGCAAAAGATAGACTGCACATTTCATGCAGTCTGAGTAATAATCTTATGCTTAATTGGGGAAATACAAGCATTCCCTAGACATTTATGGGGAAGTCTGTATTATGTTTTTCTTTTGAAGGAAATACAAAAGTAATTGTTTGAAGATCTTATTTTAGAGCTCAGTGTTGGTCGCATCAAATGCGATTAGAGATTGCTCAACAGTACATTGCTACTTCACAGCTATTCTTCTCCTCTAGTCCTATTCAACTCTGAAACTCTTGAGTTCCCTCTGTGTGCTGTGATTTTCAAATCCTTACTCATGAAAAAAGACTGGAGTTGTAGATTCACAGCAGAATATTATATTACTTTTGATTTGTGATATTAGTTACATTAACAATGGATATTAATTACTAAAGAAGTCAAAGAGTGAAAAACCATTCATTGTTGCAAAAGTAGTGAAATACTTGGAGCTTTGTCATCAGAGCCTTTTGAAATGAAGCTCCTGTATCAGCAGCACTGGAAGCTGACACTAATTCTTGTGGACATGAGGCATGATTTAACCATAGTTAAACCACAGTCCAGTACTGGTTTTGTTGTGTCGGTAGGGTGTAAAGGCTTTCAGAATCTCCAAGGGCTTTTCTAGTCTTTCAAAGTTAGAAAACTATTATTGTCATGGTATGCAGGGAAGACTCCTTCAGGATACCTAAAATACTAATTGCAATCATGCATTCCTTAAATTCAGATGGCTTACCTTTGAACAACTAGTTAATGTGTTTGACCAAGTCACTCAGCTACTCTGTAATCAGTTTTCTCTGGTGGAAAATAGTCTCATGTTCCTTGAAAAGTAACTCCAAAAGGCTTGTAAAGTGCTCAGATGCCCCAAGGGACATGCATGTATTTTGTCACAGCTATAGACAGTGTCACAGCTGGAGTCATTAGGAGTTCTTGCTTCTTTCCATTCTTCAGGGTATGATGCAAAGTGCAATAGCATGCAATTGAAATGGTTTCAATAAACTAATAATTCAGGTTAATGTATTATTTTGTGATGATACATAATTTCAAATTCTATTCTTCAAGAGCTTTTGATGCCTTTTTGTTCAGTACCCTCTCTTAGCTTAGCCATTATGGTTTGGATAGGTAGGTGAAAGAACCAGTTGGATGGTCGGCCTCAGAGGGTCATGGTTAATAGGTCATACTCTACATAGTGGCCAGTACATAACAAGTGGTGTCTGCAAGGGTCTGTCCTGGACCATTGTAACATCTCTAACAATGACTTGGAGCAGGCAACACAGTACACTTTCAAGTTTACAGATGACAGCAAACATGGGGAGCAAGTTGATATGCTGGCGGGTAGAGCTGCCAACCAAGAGAACATGGACAGGCTGAGGGATGAGCCTGCAGGAACCTCACAAAACTAAGCAAGGACAAATACTAACTCCTGCACCTGGGGGACAGAAAAGCCTTTGTATACCTGACGAGAGAGGTTGTGCCATCTCCATCATTGGAGGTTTTCAAGACTGGGCTAGGCTTACTCTGTGTGTGTGTTTTACTGTTCCATTTAAAAAAAAAATCTGGGCCTTTACCAAGCCTACGTTTCCAAAAATAATCACAAGTTGTATTTGCATCTCTGTGCTTATTACTGGTTTCTTTTGTGTTTATTTCTTGTGTAGACTTGCCACATGATTTATACACTTTTTTCTTTCAACAGAGGGAGAATATATCAAGATGTTCATGCGAGGTCGACCAATCACAATGTTCATTCCTTCTGATGTAGAAAATTATGATGATATTAGGACAGAGCTGCCTCCTGAAAAGTTAAAACTGGAGTGGGTGTATCCTTGGTATCAGTAACTATTTGCTGTTCCCTTTTTGTCTTGTCTTGCCTTCTCCCCCCCCCCCCTCCCCCCCCCTTTAGAATCTGGTCTTGCATATTCTCTCTTCAGAGGTAAAAATTGCTTAAAATTGGGGGGGAAGTTTGTCTAGTGTAACAATTGAAATGGTTTCTAGCCACTGTATAGTATGACTTTAAGCTGTAAAATATGTAGACACAGAAAAGCCATACTTTGTTTTGCTGTTGAAGCTAATTGCAATTAATTTTTAGTGTGAAAGAGTTTAAAAAATGTCTCCCTCTGCCCCCCACTAAATTAATGTAGGCTTTGTGTTCAGGGACATTGTTAATTTTCTATCTCTGATCATTTTTAGGAGTTACTAAAGCTATGGAAGATCCTGCATTTCTCATTGTCCTTACTCACAATGACAATACTCTGCAAGGATTGCAGAAGCAGCCATCTTTTGCACTACTTTTCTGTTTTAGCTCCAAAGTGAAGGCATTAATTTCTTGGATACTAATTTGCATTAAATGCACTACATAAATCAATCATTTGAAGGATACAGTTGGTGTGTGGCTGACAACAGTTCTTTAGGAGTGCTAGATCAGACATTAAGTTCATGATAAGAGATGTGCTTTTGCACACAGTTGGGTCTTGCTATTAACCCCCTACCTCTGCAGATTCTTTGAGTAAGCTATGATTGTATAAGTAGGTTTCTAAGTACTTCAGTGAAATAACATGTCTAGGCAGCGCTTGAGTTGGTGCAATGATCTCAACCTTGATCCTTCTGATGTTGCTGAAAGCAGGAAGATTTTTAGGAAGGTTGATTATACAGTGTTATATGTCAGGATGCGTACAGACAGAGGCTACCCATACCCCTCTCAGCATATCTGTTAGTGACATACATATATTTTAAGCCCTCCATTGTTACTCACTTTAAGAAAGAAGATTTCTCTTATTTTTCCTACTTTTATTAACTAACAGATTTTTGAAACTGATAATGTTGGGTACTTGGTTTTGAAGAGCAGCTGTGGAGCTCATGTCCTCTGAACCTTCCAGTGAGACTGTGGAAGCTTAGACCATAAAGAAGGCTAGATTTGGATTAAACTTCCTGACTGGAAGGTGCCCAGCCTTCCTACTCTCATGGCTCTTGGGTGCTGAGACTGGCACTCATATGACTGTGGAGTGAAGTGGGTCAGTTACTGATCCAGCTGAAATGTAATATGGTTTTGCAGAGTTAACTTTCAGCAGGATCAACTCATTAATTTGATTTGCGCCATAAACGTGCAAGGGCTAGAACTGCACACTGGAGAAAGATCAGCTCTACTTTTTTAGCAGCAGTGAGCAGTTTGGACTGGTGAAAACTGATCATGAAATCACACCCGCAGTTAAGTAGGTGCAAATCCCAGTGTGGATGCACTTATTTAAGGTCCAAGGACCTTAAGTTCAGGTTAAACCAATTTCCTATTGAGGGCTAATTAAAGTGAAATAAATCTAGTGTAAACGGACTGTCCATATGTTTTTGGAATCTGTTTAATAAAATGTCATCCTAAATCAGATCAGTATATTTATGAGTGTAGGATATCTTTTGGCTATGATGGTGAAGAAAACAATGAGGAAAAGGCAGTAAAATTTATGAGAGCTTAATATTGGTGGGTATGAAGTTGTACAAAATTGCTCCTCCATTATGGAGACAGGAAGCAGCAGGTCTTGTACTTGTCTTGTTTTTGTTTAGCAAGGGGAAGAAATCTACAAGCTGTCCGTAACTTCCAAATATGATGACAAACTGAAGCCTGTACACCTTATTAAAAAAACATGGGGACAGTGAGTCACAGAATATTTTAGTAACATTGGTATTTTGCAACTGAAGGGTCAACTGAATGTTGAATTGTTTAATCTGTAAGTTTTGCTTTGAACACCTTTAGTTCTGTTGCCTTCTGGATCATTGTTTATAATTGAGTGTTCCTTTGCTATTACTGTTTTGGAAAATGCGGACCAACTGTGAACAACTTCAAGTCCAGAATCAAAGGGTTTTTGAGGGTGAATTTTTTGTTTGGGTTTTTGAGGGTGAATTTTTTGTTTGGGTTTTTTGTTTGGTTTGGGGGGGTGGGATGAAGAGTGTCCTTTTTTGAGATGAACTGTGTCCTGAGTATATTCAACTACTGATAGCCAGTACAGTAGATTCAATAGAACACAATTAGCTTCTGTCTGCCCTGCAGATTACTGTCAATTGAAGAAATAGCTGGATTAATTGGCAAGATAAAGTAGCTCCTGGGGAAGCCTGAGCTCTTGACTCTGTCTGGTTCCTGAGTAATTTAGTTTAAAATTAATAATTTAGTCTGGGTATCCTTACTTTGTAGTGCTGTCTTTTCTACCATACTTCAGAACTGGTTAAAGCATATCTGGCATTCCTAGTAATAGTAATGGTTAAAACATCAGTCTCAGTGAAAGACTAGTGAAATTTAGTGGAAATTGTCTTATTTCACCCCCTTTTCTGTAGAGAGAGACAGCCAATTATTATGTTAACTTAATTTGCTGCTTTGTTCTGAGTGTGTGAAGAAGGAATGAAATGCTGTGACAGAGCAGCAGCCGCTCTCATTTTCTGTCACGACAGTCTAGGATGGAGAATGAGTTAAGCAAAAAATTTCTCCCACAAAATAGATTATTCACACACACAGAATCACACACAGAATGGCCAGTTTGGAAGGGACCCTAAAGATCATCTAGTTCCAGCCTCCCTGCACTGAGCAGGGATGCCAATCACTAGACCAGGTCACGCAGGGCCGCATCCAGCCTGGCCTTGAACACTGCCAGGGATGGGGCATCCACAACCTCTCTGGGCAACCTGTGCCAGTGCCTAACCACCCTACGGAATTCCTTTACATGCTCCTAAGAAACATGCTCCTAGAAAAAGCAGTTGCTCATTGGTACTTTATTATGTAGGAAAGATAAAGGAAAAGAATGGGCTGAGAAAACAAACATTTTTGCAGCCTCATGAATGCCAGAGCAAAATGGTGGGTGCCAAAATACTTGGCCTTAGCTTTGCATGGCAGACTTCTCTTGTGGAAAGGCATGTTTGCATAAATCATTAGTACTTTTCTAGGATGAATGTTCAAAGATGTCAATCTTACTAAATCCTTATCAATACACTCCCTATTGTATATGGCAGATTAACAAGATGTGTCTTTCTCCTCTGATGAGGTATTTAGAGTAGCATTCACCATACATCAGGATAGAGGAATATTTTCATTGGTTTGTAGCCCATCATTTTGGAAAGTTCATTGGTCTGTTTTTTTTGGCGTGATTTGGGTTTTGTTCTTGGTTTTGTTTGGTTTTTTTTTAACTAAAGGCCATTCTGGAATTTCTTTTTGTTCCATCAGTGTTTAAAAGAAGAAAATTTAGTGGGAGAGTAAATAGTGATGGAGGAGAAATAGAAGCATCCTTTTTTTTTTTCCTGCCCTCAACATTGTGTTTTATCAACATTTCTCTCAATGTATTTTTTGCTAAACAAGCTGGTGAATAATCTCTGCTTCAGAGGAGCCATTGTGTTCTTCTCTGTTAAATGGAAGATATAAATCCATTTTGTTTTCGGTACTCTTAAGAGATTTGACAGCTGAATGCAGTGTACCTCTCTGAACCATTCTTCAGTTACAGCATGTGTTTAGTTTTGCCAGTGTTCCTGTGAGTTGATGGGACTTCAAAAGAAGAAAGAGTGTGTGGTGGGGTTGGGGAGTGGCATTAGAAGGGGTGTGGTGGTTTTAGTAGAAAGGTAGCCTTTTCCCAAGAAGAATAGAAGCCAGGCTGTCATCTTAGAAAATGCCAGTTTAGATATTCCCAGACTTGGGCTTACTGCACCTGCTTTCATTAATGAGAAAGGGCCAACTTCATCCATCTAGCTTTCTCCATGTAGACCTTTGGCTTCCTTTTGTTTATCTGATTAACAAGGACCTGAGGCTGGACCCCTTTACCTAAAGTTGCCTCATGTATTTCCCTTACTTTTCCTTGCTGTTGCAAGTGTATTAGTTAACACTGAAGTGGAGAACTCTCTGAAGTGCAGGACATAACAGGAAAGTTATATATATTTTTGAGGCGACAGAGCGACCGTTAAAGTTTGAGTTATGATGTTAATTGTACGTAGTGACCATGAGAACTGAAATGCAGGCAGGCAGACAGCCACATTAGTAATCTAGGTGAAGGAAAGTACACTGGTTTCAAAGAAATAATGAGTTGTAATAACATTTTGTTAGTGCTAACCTAGCCTGCTTCGCAGAGTGTAAAACTTCTGAATGTTGGTAGGAGTTATGCAGATTTCCTACAAAAATCATCCCTTTTATAGATCTTGGATATATTTGGATAGAGTATTTTTCACTGTGTCAGTTCCTTTTGAGTTTTGTTTGTTTTAATGCTCTAAAACAGCTTAAGGAAATATTTCCTGAACTTGGCAGCTGCTGTGCAGCTTTTTCTGAAGGACATTAAGACTTTTCACACACTTTTTCTAAAAAGCCAAATGTAAAGTAACACTCTGATGCCTGGAGTGCAGATGCACAACTCTGTTGCAGTAAAAACTATTAATTCATAGAATCATAGAATGGTTTGGGTTGGAAGGGACCTCTGGAGGTCATCTAGTCCAATCCCCCTGCAGTGGGCAGGGACATCCCCATCTAGATCAGGTTGCCCAGAGCCCTGGCAAGCCTCGCCTTGAATGCCTCCAGGGATGGGGCCTCAACCACCTCCCTGGGCAACCTGTTCAAGTGTTCCACCACCCTTGTGGTGAGGAACTTCTTTCTAATGTCCAGTTTAAATCTACTGTTCTCCAATTTAAAACCATTGCCCCTTGTCCTTTCACTATAGGCCTTTGCAAACAGGCCCTCTCCAGCCTTCTTGTAAGTTCCCTTTAAGTACTGGAAAGTCACTAGTAGGTCCCCCCAAAGCCTTCTCTTCTCCAGGCTGAACAATCCCAGCTCCCTCAGCCTGTCCTTGTAGGAGAGGTGTTCCAGCCCCCTGATCATTTTCGTGGCCCTCCTCTGGACCTGCTCCATCAGATCCATGTCCTTTCTGTATTGAGGGCTCCAGAACTGGACACAGTATTCCAGATGAGGTCTCACCAGAGCAGAGTAAAGTGGCAAAATCACCTCTCTGGATCTGCTGGCCACGCTTCTTTTGATGCAGCCCAGGATGCGATTAGCCTTCTGGGCTGCCAGCGTGCACTGTTTGCTCATGTCCAGCTTCTTGTCCACCAGCACCCCCAAGTCCTTTTCTGCAGGGCTGCTCTCCATCATCTCATCCCCTAGCCTGTATTGATAGTGGGGATTGTTCCGACCCAGGTGTAGGACCCTGCACTTGGTCTTGTTGAAGCTCATGAGGTTCACCTGGGCCCACCTCTCCAGCTTGTCCAGGTCCTTCTGGATGACATCTTGCCCCTCCAACTTATCAACAGCACCCCATAGCTTGGTGTCATCTGCAAACTTGCTGATGGTGCACTCAATGCTGCTGTCGATATCATTTATAAAAATATTAAACAGTACAGGCCCCAGTACAGAGCCCTGAGGGACACCACTTGTCACTGATCTCCAGCTGGACTTTGAGCCATTAACCACTACCCTCTGGATGCGGTCAGCCAGCCAGTTCCTTATCCACCGAACAGTCCACCCATCAAATCCATAGCTCTCTAACTTAGCCAATAGAATGTTGTGAGGGACTGTGTCAAAGGCCTTGCACAAGTCCAGGTGGACCACATCCACAGGTTGTCCCTTGTCCACTGAAGTAGTCACAGCATTGTAGAAAGCCACTAGGTTTGTCAGACAGGATCTACCCGTAGTGAAGCCATGCTGACTGTCTCTGATCACCTCCCTCTCCTCCATGTGCCTTGTCAGACCTTCTAGGAGAATCTGCTCCATGATTTTCCCAGGCACAGAGGTGAGGCTAACAGGTCAGTAGTTCCCAGGGTCCTCCTTTGCACCCTTTTTGCAAATGGGTGTAACATGCCCCTTCTTCCGGTCACTATTGAGAACTGTGAATCCTGCTGTTACTTAATAAAACTTCATATGGAGGTTTTTATAAAATAACATCACTGAGCATCACTTTTTAAGGGATTTGGTTTCCTGAAGTCCAGTTGCGTAGGGTTTGTTTTGTTTTGTTTTATTAAACTGTGTTACTGAAATTGTGCTGTAGAGGAATAAGGGTATTTGCTGATCTGAGGGTTCTCCAGAAATCCTTTTAAGGGAAAAAAAATATATTTTTTCCCCTTTTTTACTGATATACAATGATTATGAAAACCTTGACTTTAAAAACATATGTACAGATATGGGTATCGTGGAAGAGACTGTCGAGCCAATGTTTACCTCCTTCCTACCGGAGAAATTGTGTATTTCATAGCATCAGTGGTGGTACTATTTAACTATGAGGAGAGAACTCAGCGACACTACTTGGGTCATACGGACTGCGTTAAATGGTTAGTATATACCATTTGCATGTAAGTATGTGTACAATAATGCAGAAATGTATGTTGGTTTTTTTTTTTGTAATTCTCCCCTGCTGTATGTATGAGCTCATCAATGTCATCATAATCGTAGTTATTTTCTGTTTCATCAGTCCCAGTAGATTCACTGTAGTAAGCACTGCACAAATGAATGGTGCTAGGTGGTCTTTGATAGTTTAGGATTTCTGGCTTAAATATAAGACAATGGGATACATAACAATCTGAGAGTGCCAGATTAGAGGTCTTTGCCTAAATTACTCTAAATAGGTGTCCCAAAAATTAAAAATCGTTGTCAGCCTAATTCTAAATCAGTGATTTACAGGTAGTATGGCAAAGGTGTGGTCTTAAAGGAGAGGTGAAAAACCAAAGAGAAAGCTGAGCAATAATTTTCTAATTTTTTTAATAGATGCCGCATCCAAGTATTAAGACTCTGGGAAATCAGAAGGGTGTTTGCAACACAAAACAGAGAAGCAGAGAAATTAAAACCCACATCATTGCGGATGCAAAGGCAGTTGCTGACTTTACAATGTTAGTCTTAAGAGTAGTGCAGATAATGTAACAGTGAACATAAGCTCCCTACTGTACCTGGATGGAGAAGGGTTGCAATCTAAACTGTCTTTTAGTGGCCCTTCTCTGGACTTGCTCCAAGAGGTTCACATCTTTTTTTATGCTGAGGAGCCCAGAACTGGATGCAGTACTCCAGGTGGGGCCTCACGAGAGCAGAGTAGAGAGGCAGAATCACCTCCCTAGACCTGCTGCTGCTCATGACTCTCCTGATGCAGCCCAGGATTCAGTTGGCTTTCTGGGCTGCGAGTATACATCATATCCAGCTTTTCATCAATTACGACCCCCATGTCATATATGGCACATAACTACATGTAGGTAGTTCATTGTAAAACAATATCTGTTTTGTTACATTGGACTCCAGATGTAGTGCAAACCTTTGTCAGAGCACATGTAGAGGTGGCTTTTGTAGCACTCCAGGTTATGTTCCAGCAGCCATTGCAAGAGCCTGATCAACCCATCAGTACAGCGTGTAATGAAATAGTCTGATGAAAAGCATTCAAGCTGTCTCATTAATAGTGGTATTTAAGATCATAAGTGTCTTCATGGGCTTCTGTTGAGAAAGAAAAAAATTTACAAAAAACCTGTCAGTTTTGAAGACGTATGACAGCAAAAGCAAGTCATATTTCTGTCTGTCTTAGTCTTGCAGTTCATCCAGACAAAATTAGAATTGCAACAGGACAGTTAGCTGGAGTGGATAAAGATGGAAGGGTAAGTAATAGAGCTGTTGAGCAGCAGTAACTTTTTTTGAAAAATCAGGAAAAAGCATTTTGAGTGTTTTTACTCTCATAATGACATTCTATTTTTGCAGTTTTGTTTTATACACTACATTTACTGAGATACTTTGCTGTTTCTAAGGAAGAAGCCTATATCTCTAGTAAAAGTAACAACCAAGAACTCAGCCATACATCAAAAAGAGCAGAAGCTCATAAAGTTCTTTATTTGTTACATAGAAAACTCAATTTTAATTCTACAAGTTTGTAATTGATTTATAAGGCCACATCATTTCTGTCACATTTCGTTCAGTAAATCTCCCAGGGGAGAACAAGTCCCAAGTTCTCTGGGCCAGTGTACTAAATTTTAAGGCTTCATGGAAGAGAAAACCAACTTTGAGAATTCATGGAAGATGTGTCAAAATTTCCTGTAAAGTTGCTTATTTGAGAGCAAGTTCATTTTTAAATGCCCTTGTCCCTGGCTCTTGGCAAACTCTGTCAGAATTTGAATAATTGGATTATCATTGTGAAGGTATAGACAGGGCTGGGGGTAAGGACGGATACTGAGAAGTGTAGACGTAAATTAAATACAGCCCTTTTTCAGATGTTCAACTTAATTTCTTAGATTTTCGTAAGAAATTAATGTGGAGGGTTTTGTATAGTTGTTGTTATGACTTCCACTGAACATTTATTGACCCTCTTGTTAGGTCTGGTTGGTTTGGTTTGCTGTCAGTGGGATGATTTTTTTGTCACTTTGTATGGTAAATGCTGTCCTTAAGCCAACTTAATCCTCACTTTATCTGTGATAAAGCTAAGCTGGTTTGGGATAGTACTTGTATGCAGTATAACTGTGGACATTTTCACTGAGTGGTTGGTGATGGTTAGGGAACTCCATTCACCAGGGTTTGGGGGTTTTTTTGTTTTCTTACTCTATGTATTAAAAAAACCCCACAAGGTCTGATCATTATATTCAGTTGTTGCATAAGATTTGCTAGGTCTGAAATGCAAGATGACTGTTCTATTATTTGTTCAGTGGCTTGAATTGGGCAAAGATTTATTTTCAGAACTACTAAATGCCACCATACTTAATTTCCTACCCTGATGGTAAACTTCCCACACTTCCCAAACAGTGCTGCCTTTTAAGGGCTGACACAGAGAGCAAGATTGTCTGCTCACCCTTTGATCTTCAAAATACTATCCAGCAGCATTGCTGGCAGAGGTCATCCTGCATTTCAATCTGCAGTTTGTAATTAAGGTAGCTTCTGCTTAAGAAAACTTTGACACCTGCATATGATGTTTTCACTGTTGATGCTGTGTGTCCCATTGCTTTTTCACACAGCCTCTGCAGCCCCATGTTAGAGTGTGGGACTCGGTGAGCCTGGTGACACAGCAGGTTATCGGCCTTGGGACTTTTGAGCGTGGAGTGGGGTGTTTGGATTTCTCAAAGGCGGTAAGACCAGTGTGATGACTTGGTGTGGTAAATAGTTTATCCAATCCTGTGTAAACGGGAAGGAAATCTCTGGCTCATCTGTTTTGGTATTAAAAGTGTGTCAACAAAGTTAATGTATACTTTATAAAACCAGCTAACAGCAAGCTAGCTGGAGAAAACAGGAAATGGCATATGTAAAATTGTGGTAAGAAACTAGCACAGTGAAAAAATAGCAGGCAAGAAAAGCCTTAACTAGAAATTGAAAGTCAGTGCTTGGTTTGGTGGTTTGGTTTTGTTTGTGAGGGGCTTGGTTTTTTGTTTGGATGTTAAAAACAGGTTTGTTAGTGAGGTTCGTGAGGGTAGATTTTAGTGAGTTCTGATAGAAAGGGTAACTTTTCTGCTTGCACAACTGGAGTAGGTTTCTATCTACTAACAGGAAATTAAAAAAACACCAAACAACAACAAAAAAAACACCAAACACACACACAACCACCCCTCACCCCACCCTCCCCCCAAAATCAAAACTGAACCAAAATTATCTTGTGCTGTTTTTTCTCCAGGAATAATTTGTTCAATTTGTGCCTCTACTCTTACATGGGGGGGGGAAGCCTTGCTACTGGGCCCACAGAATTTATCAGAAAAGTCAGTAGCAAATGGAAACATGCTACTTGACACTGATAGTTCTTATTTAAAATATTGTACCTGAGGGGTTGTTTTTTTTTAAAATATGTGTATGTTTTAATCTTTAAGCTGCCTTTGTATTTTTGCTTAAGCACTCTGACATATCATACCTCCTGAAAACCCAGGCTGTAATTCTTGAATCCCAGCAAGGAGAAAAGAAGAATTAATGTGTAAAAAATAATAATAATTTTTAAAAAAGTAAAGAAAAGAAGTGTCCTCTGTATTCTGCTAACAGAGGAAAAGATTCACAGGACAGCTGAAGGGAGATGTGGATCACCTAATCCACCATCCTGCTCACAACAGGCTCATCAAAGCAGACTATTCCTGGCTGTGTCCAGCTGGGTTCTGAGGAGTATCTTCAAGGGTGGAGACTCAACAGTGTCATTGAGTGACATGGTGAAAAATGCTTGCACTTTCTTGCTGCAGTTTCACTTAACATTGCAATGCTGCTACATTAGTTATATCTAGGATTTGTCTTTTGGTTAAAAGAATTTAAAAAAAAAAAACAACTTATTTTTAAATAGGGGAGAGCATATATAAAGTAGAAAAATGTTAAAGGAGTACTGTTGTTGCTCTCAATCTAACAAACGAATACAACTTTTGAACTCAGATACGTTGTTTTTTTTCAAGGTGAATAAATACATGTTCCATCATTTTAAAACCAAAACAAAATGAAAAAAACACTAATGATTTTTTGAGGACTAGATTTTAGCATTTTAGTTCTGTTTTGCAGCTGAAACTGATTTTAATACCTAATGACTCCTCACTAGACTGAAACAGTGACTATGCAGTATCAAGTGCTTGTTTTTGTCACATAATTTCATTAATCCACTGAAGAGCTGTGTATTTCGCAGTGCTGTCCTCAGGGTTTCTTTCCAATTAGTAATTGACACATACCCTTGAAACAACTGGTTTGTGAAAGTATCTGTTGCTGCAAATATATATGTTCTGTTCTAAGATTTTTCTGTCTGCTCTTTTAATTCCAGGTAGCCGTATTTACCATTTTGTTGTAAAATTTTTCAAAATAAGCCCTTTCAGTTATTCAGTACTGTAGATACCAGTCTTTCTGCTGCCTAAACATCGTTTTATTCAGAAAGTGGTATCTTTGCTGCAGTTTTACAACTATGTGATAAAACTGCCGATACTTAATGTTCTATGTGGAAAATAATGAGATGTGCTTGAAAATTTTGATAATGTACATTTGTGTGTGTCTGATGGTGACATTTAAGCAAAAAATACAAGTGGAGCTTGTCTGAGACCTGAGGAAAGCAAAATATTTGCAGAATAGAAAAAAGGAGAAACTCTTTGCTACTAGCATTATATTGCAAACAAGGAAGGAAAAAAAACAATCAAATTAAAAAGGGCAATACTTGGTAGGATACTTCTCAGGCTTTCCTAGGGTATTGGAAGCATGGTCATTTTCTGTAAGATTATGCAAAATCTGTGTCTGTCTTTAAGATAAAAGGAAAATACCAGATATATCGAGCTTATAATGACTTTAAAAGGACTTGCTTAATTTATATTTGGACCTTTGTGTTTTTCTAAAATACTGCTGCCCTGCCCTGTTTTTAAATGGGTTATAATAGCACTTTGTCAGCATTTGTTTTTGTCTTTTTCTTCAGGATTCTGGTACTCATTTATGTGTAATTGATGACTCTAATGAGCATATGCTCACAGTGTGGGATTGGCAGAGGAAATCAAAAATAGCAGAAATAAAGGTAATTATTGCAAACATTCATATTCTATAAGTGGTTTTGTTCCCATAAAGACAACGGTTTTTGAGACAATCATTTGATATTATGTGGAAACTGCTACTGTGTAACACTGCAGGCTTGTGTAAGGGCACAAAAGAAATACATTCTTAACTTTTGTATTGGAAGGGGGTTGAATATTGGAGGATATGTAGGAAACTCTTAATCCAGTAGTAACTTGCTATTGAAGTCCATATTTTGAGACCGCTTGCTTTGCATTGTCAAGGAAGGAACTATTGCATGGATGTGGAATTGAGTATTTCAAATGTTTTTTTTTAATCATGAGTAAGCATGTGGAATACTCTACAACCATAAATGTCTACATGATTACAAACTTGCAATTTCAGATAACAAAATCTGGTTGGTTTGATTCATTTTCTTTAAATTATGTTGGCCAATACTAATTGTATTATATTCTGTAAGTTTTAATGTAATTCTGTGTCAGTATTTACATTTCTTTGCTAATACTGTGAAGCTCTTCGACCTGTGCCTTGTATTTACCATTTTATTGACATTGTTTTGACTGTTCTCATTCTCCAGGAAGTTTGGTATTTCAGAGCAGGCTAAAACAATTTGCCAGGGACAGGTTGCTCTTCAGTATTTATTCACATTTAGGACTTGATCTTGCAGTATCTTAAGCACCTTCTGTGATATGTGAGCAGTTTGATCCCATGAGCTATGGTGCAAAACAGAAGCCTTCTCTCAGCTAAACTCCATTAAATTCCCTGTCCTTAGTTGCCATACGATTTGTAGATATAGCAGATCTGCTCACGTGGAGGGAACTATATGAGAATATGGCCATCAACAAAGAATGAAACTTAAGAAAATTGTTTTCCTGAAGCAAGCCAAAAATGGTGAAGTGGGAAAGGTATTCCCCAGGTGCTGATTTAGCAGCACTTTATGTATACTCCCTTAAAGCATGGGCTTAAATCCCATAGAAGTGCATTGATGCATTTACTGAAGTGCTTTATAGAGTCACTTCCTCCAGAAGATTGTCTTCAAAGACAGTTTGATTGAATTTACATTAGAAGTTAGATATATGACTAGTCACTTTGTTACATTTGTAAAATCTATTGGTAAAGGATGAAATACAGAGGTATTAGTAATTCAGTAACAGTACATGCAGCCATGGAATCATAGAATCATTATGGTTGGAAAATACCTCTGAGATCATTGAGTCCAACTGTTCACCCAGCACTGCTATGTTCACCACTAAACCGTTTCCCCAAACACCACATCTGCACATTCTTTGAAAACGTTCAGGGATGATGATTCCACCACCTCCCTAGGCATGGTGATTCTACCACCTCCCTAGGCAGCCTGTTCCCAATGCCTGATCACCCTCCTGCTGAAGAAATTCTTCCTAACATCTAATCTGAGCCTCTCCTGGCGCAACTTGAAGTCATTTCCTCTAGTCATATCACTTGTTACTTAGGAGAAGAGGCCAACCCCAGCCTTCCATTCAGGAAATTTTAGAGAGTGAGAAGGTCCTCCCTGAGCCACCCTTCTCCAGACTAACCAACCCCAGTTCCCTCAGCCACTCCTCATGTCTCGCTTGCATCTGTCACAGCTTTGTTATCTAGAACAGCAAACTAGGCTGTGTAAAAACGGGATTTTCAACCCAAAAAAGTGTCTTTTATACATCAGTCATTTTCCATGACAGAAGTCTTAGCTATTCCAGAGGGCAGAAGCTTTTGTGATTTAAAAAGTGAATGTAAACCCTTGACTTTTATACTGAAGTTTTATAACAGTCTCTTATGAATGTAAAAAAATCAATATATAAAGTGATAGGTGTGGTCATTCAGACAGTTTAGCATGGAACACTTACAGATTCTTTCAATCTTACAGTGAGGTAATTTCTCATATCTCTGTTCTGAAACTTGGGCTTTTACATGTATCTCTAGTAGTTAGTGTCTCATCTGAATAAATATTATTTCTGTTATTTCAGACTACAAATGAAGTTGTCCTTGCTGTAGAATTCCATCCAACTGATGCAAATACTATAATAACTTGTGGCAAATCTCATATATTTTTCTGGACCTGGAGTGGCAATTCATTATCAAGGAAGCAAGGGATATTTGGGGTAAGAATGTCTTGATATCAGGTCAGTTTTAAATTAATGGAATTATCTGCTCACACTTTCTATCAATTCTCCATTGTTACTGTGTACTGTTTGATCATAGAAGTAAACAAAGTTAAATTCTGTTTACATGTATGTGGGTTGTATGAGTGTGGATGCGTTATACCAGTTATGTAAAGAGTACAACAGTTATCCTTTTCTTTTGCTTATTTTGTTTCAGAAATATGAAAAACCTAAATTTGTTCAGTGTTTGGCTTTTTTGGGAAATGGTGATGTGCTCACTGGAGATTCAGGTGGCATAATACTTATATGGGGCAAAACTACTGTAGAATCTACTCCAGGAAAAGGACCCAAAGGTAGGATACATTCACAGTTAATCACAGATTTTAGACAGTTTGTAGAAGACAAGCATAAAAGATTGCATTAGAGAAGGAGTAGGGAAACAGGCCAGACTAAGAGTGTACACTTCCTTTTATTAACAGGTGGTAATAAACTCCTTCAAGTGTCATAAATTTGCTGACTTCAGAGTAATCTAGAGTTTTTTGGTAATTAATGAGACCATGCCTGAAAAGAATTAAAACTACTTTATCTAAATGTTATGCATTTAAAAAAAAAAAAAAGGTGCAGCTAATTAGCTTTCCTTTCATCTTGAGATTTTAAAAAGGCTGTAGGATCAGATCGAGGGTTCTGCAGGGCTCATTTGCCTCTTAAAGCTTATGTTGTACATAAGTCTTTAGTCTCTAAGGAATACTATTAAGTGTTGAAGTTGATGTTAATAGGACTTGCATGTGAAGGAAATGTATGATGCATATTTGTCCCAGTTATACAAATAACAGTATCTGGTTTAGCAGATACTCAGGTCTTGTTTGTAAAATGCACATTAAAACCCATCTTATTTGAAATTTGGGTTAAACTTACACTTTAGGGCAAAGCTTTCGTAAAAATGAAAGGATTTGTTACCCAACATATGCAGCCCTGGCACTGTTGAGCCCTAAGGTAACCTAAAATTCAGGAATAATTTATTTTACTTGGCAGCTATTTCAAACACTCCAGTTTTAATTGGTATGCCAGGAAAACATTCATGTAAAAAGTAAATTTTTAATGGTAAGTCTGATTTTTTTTTTTTTTAGGTAAATCTTTTTCTTGTCTAACTGCAATGGAAAAGAAATTTTAAAAGTTTTCTGATGTTTAGTTTTGAAGTTCTTGTGGAAGAATAACCACTTCTCAGTATAATCGTAAAAGGTGCTGAATATAACATTCATTTATATTTGGCTTAATTAAATATGGGATCTCCTAGTTGGTTGTCAAATTCTTTATCACATGCTGACTTGAACTCACTTAAGCCATAGGCAGAGTCAACTAAGTTAAGCTGGAGTTTGAGTGGTATTTTAGGCTTTTTCTGTGATTGCTATTTCAAAATATAAAATAAGTTCTCAAAGCACCAGAATCTTGCTTTTTTAAAAATATACTTTCCTACAGCAATTTTTTTGGTACGATGACCTGATTAGGATGCTAAAGGCTACCTTTGCTACCTTTATAGTTAATTTTCTCATCTCTCTTTTGTTTTCCTAGTGTTTTCCTAGTGCTATGTTGATAGAAGCCAAATGCTGGTTATACTATTTTTAAGTGAGATAACATTCAGCATTAGATATTAGGTTCATGCATGTGTTTAAAATTTTGTTATAAATAATTTGCGTTTTATTCCTATAAAACTATAGTCAACAAATCTTTTGAGTTTTTCTTAATAACTTTTTTTTTCCTAATAATGAGCTGCTAAATATTTATTTACTTTAAAGGACATTTTCTCTTGCATCTGGAAAAATGAGAGAAATGAAATCAGAGAAATGAAAGCATTTTGCAAACAGTTGTTTTTCTTGCCATCACAACTTGTAAGACAATCAGTCTCAAAAAAGTTCCTATTCAGAATGGCAGGCCCTTTGTTTTATCTTTTTATCCTGTAAGAAACACTACCACCTTGTGTTTGCAGTACTAATGCAATACTAATAACCCGACAGTCCCAAATGTAATTATTTATTATACACTTACTTTTCTTCTTCCAGAAGGCACAGCTTCTTGCTAACCCCAGGGGAAGGGAAAAAATGAGTAGTGTCCTTTATGATTTTCTTTTTATGCATGTAGGAGTATATCAGATAAGCAGACAAATCAAAGCTCATGATGGTAGTGTGTTCACACTCTGTCAAATGAGGAATGGGATGCTGCTAACTGGAGGTGGGAAGGACCGAAAGATCATCCTATGGGATCATGATTTGAATCCTGAAAGGGAAATTGAGGTAAGAAAGCAAGAGTGACAATTGCCCTAATTAAGGTACTAACTAGCAAGAGAGAGCCCTCACAACCCTTTGGAGTATCAGGAGTTAGGATGGTAGAATATCTTCTGGTTGCTGTCTTTTTAAGTGGATGACGATTTTTTATTATAAGTGTATTCAGATTTTCAGCCTGTAAATGAGCCTACATGAGGCTTCAGTTCTTCAAGCTGAACAGAAATTCTCCAAGCTTTCCTTAGTTTTTTTTATACAAACTCAATAAAAGTGAAAAAGTGTTTGAAAAGCAAACAATAGCTGTGTATTATTGCTATCCTTATGAGCTGTAAGTTTGTGGAGTACATTTGTTTAATGTATGTGACACTTAAAAATCCATGTAATTTAATTTTTTTTTTTCTACTGAAACTTACTAAAATGGCTAAAATGGAGTGAGATTTTCTTGTATGCTTGTACTGAACAAATAAATGAGGTAGGTTTCAGGTCAAGTCCTGATCTAGTATATTACACGGTTAGATTGTTCATTTATAGTGGGAGAACTGCATTTCTGATACTGTCATTGTGCACTGTTTGTGGCCTTCAAAAATAAGTGCCTGTCAAGATGCATCATGTGGTTTTACAGATTTTTTTTTCCCCCCCGCTAGGTTCCTGACCAGTATGGTACAATCAGAGCAGTGGCAGAAGGAAAAGCTGATCAATTTTTAGTGGGTACTTCACGAAACTTTGTTTTGCGAGGAACATTTAACGATGGCTTTGTAGTAGAGGTACAGGTGAGCACAACTTTTTTTTTTTTGAAACTATAACCCAAAAATGTAAAGACTTTCCCTGCTGGTGTATTATTTTAAGAGTCTTTATTCATTCTTAAATCATATGTGTTTTCTTTCCAGGGACATACAGATGAACTCTGGGGACTGGCATCCCATCCTTTCAAAGACTTATTTTTAACATGTGCCCAAGATAGGCAAGTTTGTATGTGGAACTCTGTGGACCACACACTGGAATGGACCAGGCTGTTAGATGTATGTCAACCCTTTAACGTTAAATACAAAGCTGGAAAATAGGAGAAAGCATTAGTTTTTTGCAACACCCTTGAATCAACTGATTGCAAGAGATATAAAAATACTGTAGTTCTGTCTTTAGAAGCAGCTAGTCGGAAACTTTGATAAACTTTAACCAGGCTCATCAGACATTGTATAGACTATAGTCTGGTTACCATTGTTTTATGACATTCTGACAATCCCAAGCTATTCCCAGTTATTCAGACAATCTGAAGAGGATATCATACATTTGTGCAGGATTTGGCTTCAGATGTCCTTCCTTACTGTCACTGTTCATTTGATGTTCTAGTTCTGTCTTAATACTGAAGCAGAAGTATCTGTTTACACAAAAATTTAGGCTTTTACTTTCAAGAAGGTCAAGTAGTGTGTGTCACCGATACATTAAAAAAACAATCTGTCTAGGATTATAAGCATGCTGCTAACTGATTGGTTTTTCCTATGTCAGTTCACTGCAGACTTTTAGAGTAGCTTTGCTGTGAGGAGAGATGTTTACCTTTTACCTGACTGTATGGAAGCAGGCAGGTGAATGACGTGTCTGTGCCTCTCCATTCAGGAACCGGGGCACTGTGCTGATTTCCATCCCAGTGGAGCAGTGGTTGCAATAGGAACACACTCGGGCAGGTAAATGCCTTTTAGCTGAGTTGTGATGATTGAAAGTTTAAAGGATGAAATTTGGTAGTATGCGTCTTATGTATTTGAATTCATTTGTTTTTTTTTCTTTTTCTTTGAGGTTATGTAGCCTAAAAAGCTTGCAGGAAGGGGTGGAGCTTACTTACATGGGGTTCAAGGGTTAGGTCCGTACCAGCCACTAAGTGAGTGACAGACGCTCTCTATTAATCCTTCTGCCTTCCCAAGAAGAGAAATGGAGTAAGAGGGAGAAAGACATATGAATTGCAAAAGAAGACTAAAACTATTTTAATGAAAATAGTAATAATAAGATGAAATAGATGCAAATATATACAAACCCAATATAGAATTCAGCCCCCAGATGGCAATTACATCCCTGTCACCACTGTTGCTGGAAGCAGGCACTAGGGAAGTCCCAGACTGGATTCAGCAGCAAACAGGAAACTAATTTAGGAGCTGTATTCTGAAACTGGATTCAGAAACACATGGATTAGGACTGAAGGCAGAATGGACAGAGGAGTCCTCAAATGCTGGCCATTGAAGAAGACAGCTTGACCCACGTGATCCTTCAGATCCGTACTGAATATGACCTATATGGAATGAAATACCTCATTGGTCTGTTTTGGGTCACCTGACCTCTCTGCTCCTCCCTTCAGGTGTGGCCTTTAACTTTCTGCATCCCCAAGGTGGTACACAAGATTTAGCAGTGAATTTGGTCTGCACGCCAATGCTTGGTATTAACTCTAAATATCAAGCATTTTCACGATTAGAAGCAGACATTGTCTGCAAAATTATGCTGTTAATTTCAGAAAGTGCAGTTACTTAGAAGAGACCGAGCTAAAACTAAAATCAGTGAACAAAATTAGTTATAGTCTAACTCAAACCAGGACAGTGGGTTAGATGAAGACGAAGGATTATTTGACTGTTGTGAGGCTGTTTTGGTTTTTTAACTACTTTTTCATGAAAGCCCAGATCTTGATTTTTATTTTTTAGCTCTTTTTGGAGGGGTTTCCATGAGCACTTCTTGCTGACTTTACCAAGTATGATGCATTTTAATATTGTATCTGCTACTTCAGTTTATAAAATGGATACAGGACAGATCTTTCTCTTTTTGAAATTAAACACACTTGCAACCTTTTAAATCGACATGCAGAGGCAAATACTTTGATTTTTGTGTAAGATGGAATTCAGCGTGCGACATTGATGCAATGAAGTGCTGTTGAGCTGTTTGAGTTCTTCCTGAAATCACTGCATGTTTGAAAGCTATCAAAACAGAAGCTGAATCTTTTAACTCAGGCTTCTTTCAGTAGTGGAAAAAATTTATTCTAATTCATAGTCAAACTTAGGCTTGATATCATCGCCCAAGAAAGAGTCTCATGCAATGGATTTTTAGCATGTACCAATTAAAAGAAAAAACAGAATATTCGTAGCATTGGAAAGGTGAGAGGAGCAGAAATTAAATCTATTGACATTTTAATTCTGTTGTTCTGTTATACCTCTTGGTTGATAACTTGACGATAAAATAATGCATAGTGCATGTAAGAATATTGGGATTTTTTTGTGTGTTTGTCTCCTAGAATTTTTTTTATACCTGACTTCATGCCTAAAAGCCATTTAAATTTTGGAATTTAGAAACTGCTGAGCATAAGCAAAAGCCTTAATTGCTAAATACTTTTTAGGGAGTTTTCTTCTCCAAGATGAAGATACAGTCTGCACTAACTCTACCTTCATTAAACAGAGCAGAAGATACTGTCCTAATAGTACTTGAAACAGGGAAAAGGAAAAGAAGGTCAGGCTACATTTCTTGAAAGTTACTAGACACCTTTGAAATTACATGAAGGCATAATCAAGGCATATTGAGCAGCCAGAGCATTCAGTCTGTTTGCTTTTGATTGACTTCCTCCCCCCAACAGAGCATTTAATGTTAGGTTTTGAGTTCATTAATTTTCATTTTAAATTCTTAATTCTAAATTACTCAAGACAGCCAGTTCATACTGTGTTGGATAAGTTTATGATAATGGCCTTTGCTATTGGTGAGGTTTTGGGGGGGGTTTTTTTAGCAAGTTTTTTTGGAACTAAGCAGTTATGTTTTTACCATTATATTTTATTGTATTCTGAAATTGCAGGATTCAGTGATAGGTTTAAGATGTACAAGTGAAACTGAATAGAAATAAAGCCTGATAAGTGTAGTTTTGTAAGAGAAATAAACGGAGTTAAGAATCAAGAAACAGACCTGTTTTAGATTTACTGCCTAAACAGCAGCATCACACATTGCTTTTTGTGCCAGATAGTCTGGTCCAAGAGAGTTATTTCCTAAGGAATGAGGACTGTGTGATATGTCTTGATTAATGTAGGAGAAAATAATCTCAGACCTGTAACAAGTCAATTAATAACTTGATTCATAGATCGGAATGCTTAAAGCAAATACTACATGAGTCTAATCTGTTTAGGACTCAGTAAACCCAAACCTTGGATGTATCTATCAGTTATTATTCTAGTGCTGCTCTGCTTCCAGTGTGGAGTTCAGTGAAACAGGGGTAGAGCATTAAAAAAGTTGGGTTTCATGATTAAAGTTGTGTCATCTGATGAAAACTGAATTTTCTACCTCTTTTCCTGTTCTTGTCGTTTCACAGCAACGTGTTTTATCAGGCCAGCATATCATGGGTTTGGTGTGGGTTTCATGTACCACTTCCCATTATGAGTATATTTCAGTATCATTTCCATTTGGGGTTGTCTGCAAATGTTGTGCTGCAGGTTTTGTTGCACTTCTTGAAATACCTCCTGTGTGCTTGATGATCAATTTTCTGGGATTAAGCCTTTTTTGGAGAGAACTAATACTTTCTGTGGATTCTGATGTTTGTTGGAAATGCCCCGCTGGAAAAATTAAAAAGGCTGGCAATCAGAAAACCTACCAGAAAAGTGTTTTTCTCATGGCACTACACAGATCCTTTTGCCATACTGCCAGGCATAGTATTTGCAGGGAAGTTGACCTTTCTGTGACTAATGAGTACTCAAAAGGCCTGCAGGAAAAAGACGAATAAGGTTCTTAGAAAAGTACTAACATTATTAAGAAAACTGAAGGATGAGACTAGCACAAGGCAGAGCTACTAGGAGTTAAATTGGTCAATAGAGCTGTAGAGATTTATACCAGTTCAGTACCTATTGTGGTATTAAGATGAAGCCTAAATATCTCAGGGAACTGATCTTGTAAGATGGTTTGGTTTGTTCACTCTGGTTAATGCTTTGCAGATTCAGCATTCAGTATTAACTGAACGTGGGAATTTCAGGTGCAAAAATACATTACTGCTCTGTTTCCGTAGTGACTTAAACAGAAAAAGTCTGCATCCACAGATGTGAATTATCAGTAGTGAATGTCTGTCATGGGTCAGAATTTATTTTCCAAAAGAGAGTAGTTTAAGGGGGTTTGTTTTTAAAAACATGTATATTTTTAGATAGATTATTAGTATTTTTTTAAAGTAAAGGAATGGGAAGACAAGAAACAAATGAAAATGGAAAAAGTTCTATCTTGTTTAGGTGAACTCACAAACAAGTTAAGCATGTTATCTTCAGTAACCACTGGGAGAAAAATCAGTAAAAAAACAGGAAAAGAGAAAGAGCCACTATCTTACAGCTGGGATACCATTCATCCATTTAATTCATCCAGTCTGTGGATCAGAAGTTCACTTGGCAGCCAAGTTGTGCATTTCACAGCCCTTGGGACTTTTTCAGGATCAGCTACCATTTGCATGTTGCATACCTTCATGTTGAAAGGAAGGTCCTTGGCTGAAACACAATCTCAAGGTGAACCACAGCTGTTTGTGAGAAGGGCCTGCATGGGGGGCATGCCGATGAACTGCTGTACTGCCAGACTGGAGATACATTTCATGGAGACAGACTTTCTTGTTGGCAGTTGCAGTGTTTGCCACGGCATTGGAAGATTGAAGAAAGCACGTCCAACAGCTTGTGGAAGCATCAAGAAACAGCTGAACTAGATGTGACTAGTGCTTCCTTTCTTAAATTATTAATAAAATTGTCATGGTGGACTGACTCTTTCCAAGAGGCATGTTCCCGCCACAGCAGCCCTCGTGCCCTGCCCTGGTAATGTATTTTGGGACACAGAGGGCTCAAGTCCCTTAGCTGTCTGATGGAAGCACTATGGAGCATGGTCACCTGCAGGAGAGCATGGAAAGAGAATACCCATCCACTATGTGGAAGAAGGCTGCTTTTGGTTATTACTATGCTGATTATCAATTTCTATATCCAGGCACCACAACTTTGCTGCTCAGGATAAAGAAACAGGCATCATGCTGTGTCATCTTGCTAGATAAACAAGAGTTTGCAGTATAGCTCCGAAGTTTTCTGCTAAAGCAAAAGGTCTTCCTATCTCCTGTTTTGTTGTCTGTGCAAAAGAGATATATTGCCCATCTGGACTCTGTCTTGTGCTGGATTCAGGAAAACACAATATAAGAATGAGACAGTGGGGCATTGGCCTTCAGACCAGCTTCTCATGTTGCTTGAAAACCAGATGAATTCAACTCAGTGATGCCTCCATCTGTGTTCTTCACACTTCTGTTGTTGTCCCATCAGGATATACTTTACAGCAGTTTTGCTGTGATGAAGTGATTTTTCATTCTGTGATGGCAAAATGGCATTGGTACCCTCTCTCTTCACCCTTGCCAAACTCTTACTTGGTTTTTGGTTGTTGTGGGATTTTATTTTTTTTTTAGGTTTGTTGTAGTTTGTTCTTTAATATCCACACCCCTCTCAGAATTATCAGCCAGGTAAAATTTTAGTGAGATATTTGACAGGGCCGGATGGGGACATAGTTTGAACTAAATAGCAGAATAACAACCTGTAACTCCTAATGCATTCAGAGAACCCACAAAGCTTCAGTGTGTGGATTGGAAATCAAAAGTCCGCTTTGAGTAGAGGGTTACAGCAGAGAAACTCTGAGCGTGGTTTCTACTGCTGTCCAATGTAAACATATTAACTGTTTCCCACTAGTTCCATCTGTCTTGCACACAGATTATTCAGCAGTCCATGACATATGAGACTGGGATTTTTTTTTTTATGTGTCTGGTGTTTAATTTCTTTTATGTGGTTCTCTAACAACAAGCTGGTTTTAAGCCACAGGGACCAGGCCGCTTTCCAGATACCTAGCTACTTGACAGTGGGATCAGCATGAGCTGGAATCTCATCTCCATCCATAGAAAGTTGTTCCTGGAGTTTATTTTAGGTTATATAAGTTTGTTATGGAATAAATAGTCCTAGCTTTAGTAGTGTTCCACTGCATTGGCTCATTGTGAGGCAACGAGTGGAATTGTCTTTCTCATTTCCACAGTGTGTGAACTTCTCCTTTGCTACCAGGGATGGAAACTTGTCTGTGGCGTATGCACACAGCTGTGAGATCACAAGTTTGGAGCAAATAAGTTAAATTCTGAGTACAGCTCTAATGTATTTAGCCATGTTGATATCTTATGTTTTCATTGTATACATGTATGTATGTATATATTTTTATTAAATTTTCATTGTCTTTGTTTTGCATGTGTTCACTGTATTAAGGAGTTAGGTGGGCATCAGAACTGTTGCAAAATGCTCAGATTCTGCTGAAGTTGCCCATTTTACTGTCAGTGACCATTTCAGGGTACAGACCATTTAGTTTTTATAAGCTTATCTGAGCTTTTTACATGTGCCTCATAACTAGTACTGTTATTGTTAAATAATAAAAAATAATATTAATGACTTTAGTTACAAATCATCCAAGCAGGAAATAATAATAATAAAATGCTAGGTTTTGAACCGTCAAATTTCAGTAAATGGTTAGTTCTTTGATAAAATTATTCTTAGAAATTGAAAGGACAGAGGGGAAGATACCTAGAGTATATTTTGTGTTTAAAATGACTCTGGAAATGTTTTCAACTCCCTCCTGATACTTCTTTTATTTTTTTAAGTTTGTTTCATACTAATTCAAAGTTAAGTTTTTTATCAAACCTGTTCTTCAAAATAGGAAAGAAGTTCAGCTGTAGCCTTAAGACTTCAGGATGATAAGGTGCAGTCCTATTAGCTCTCTGGTGGTATGTTTATCATCCAGTAGACATTTTGGTGATTACTACACTGTTCAAGGGAGGGGGAAAATACTGAGCTGTATTTAGAATCTTATACATGTTCTTCACTGAAGCTTGTATCACTTTTTGAACCAAAAAGCATTCCATTAAATGCAGATGTTTGCTGTACTGCCCTTCAGGGCTGCATGAGAAGATGAAGGCAGGCAGCGACTATTGCTCTTTTGCTTGCTTTTTTACTTAGTGGAAGTGATACTCATTGGATTCTCCTTACTCTAGGTGGTTTGTTTTGGATGCAGAAACGAGGGATCTGGTTTCAATACATACTGATGGTAATGAACAGCTCTCAGTGATGCGCTACTCAGTAGGTATGCAGACTTGTACATTCAGAATAATTGCTAATAAATTAGATGTCTCTTCTACTAAAGAGTATTAAACCACTTCCCAGTCACTAGAAAAGGCAGAGCTTTGAATCAAAGATTACTTAAAAACAATGGTTAAAATATAACTGGATGCTTGCTTACAGATTTGTTTGTGTATGCTAAGTCTTGGAGATGTGTAACTGCAAATATTACAGTTGCCTTTTCTTCACACTGAAGTATGCTGTTACAATAAATGTTAGCTTTGTTCCTGGAAAAATTAGAAGTTCTCAACTAACTAGTTGACAGGTCAACATAAAGGTCTGTCAAAAGCTTAGTATTTCAGCGATATTTTAATGTACTTACTAGTTAATTTTCAAGTTTATTAAAACCATAAAATTAAGCTCAGGTCTGTCTGAAACTCACAGCTGTTGGTGAAGTATTTGCTATGGGATTACATGGAGTCCAGTACAGTGTTTGAGTCTCTTCAGACATGACATGACAGATCATCAGAGGCTGACTCCTCTCTGGTAAAACTGGATGGAAGAACACTTTTGTAAATCTGTTTCTTGTTTGCTTTTGGATAATGCGCTGTGTCAGTGGGCAAAACATTCCTCTGCTGCTACCACATCTGCCAAGTGTAGCAATTTATTTTAAAGCACTGTTGTTCGTTGACACTAGAGGCATTTGATTGTGATTCAAGGCAACTTTTGTCCACGTACTTTTTTTTTTTTAATGAAGACAACATAGGTTAGAAAACTGCTTTAATATTTGAATGCTCTTCAAATGCGCTTCTTCAGACATTATTTAGTGCTGATTTTTGTGGAGTCTCTGTCTCCAAAGCTAAGCTAACCACAGAATAAATACTCTTCAGTATTTTTGGTGATGCGGAAAACACAGGCTTGCCTGCTGTTGACAGTTTCTGGAAATCCAGTGCAATCTGAGGATTTTATACCCTGTCCATTGGACACTTAATTAAAAAAAGCATAAGTAAGAGAACTTGACCAAAAACTATACCCACAAAGTAAACAGATGCTGACTGAAAAAAAAAATGTAAACAGTTACATATCCTTAAATACAATTTATAAGCAATAGTTTAATTGAGATTATTATCTTAGTGATAAATCTGAAATAATTAAAATTTGGAAAACAAGCATTCCGCTAATTTGTTATCAAATATCTTGTGTTGTAGATGGCACCTTACTTGCAGTTGGATCCCATGACAACTTTATTTACCTCTACGTAGTAACAGAAAATGGAAGAAAGTATAGCAGATACGGAAAATGCACTGTAAGTTTTGGAGCAAATACAATCAGCAGTTCTTGCATTTTGATGTCATACATAGACTAAGACGTTAAGCAGTGGAACTCTCTCTATTCTCTCTGGGTTAATGCTTTTCTATTTTTAGATTTTTTTTTCAGCATTTGATGGATTTTAAACTTCAGTCTGATGAGTACTGCAACTGTTAGTGTTAGGTGAACACTCTTGCATCAAATATCACTAATTCCTCAGACTATTGACTTTTTCTTTGAAACGAGAAATTACCAGTAAGTGAAGAAATCCCTCATGCCTATATGCTGAAACCCTGGAAAAATATTACAGTTGTTTAGGGGTATTATCACCCTATTGGTAAAGTATTCCTTGGACCAACATAACATTAGATGGTGGGATGTTGTTAAGAATATATAGTTTTGGAGGTTGCAAATATGTACTGGTTTCAGCAGTAATTGTAACTACAAAATTTGGAATTACAGGGTACGTTAGAAATAAATTCATGGTGCAAGGTAAATAAATTTTAAGTGTAGCACAAACAGTGGAGTTTCTATTAGTCCTTATACTAGCATGAGGTTGTCCCAGTGCTAAATAAAAAGACATCGTTTTTTTTCCCTTAAGTGTTTTGTTATCTGACATCCTGTCCTTAAGTTCAGTTGGCTCTTTAGGTTAGTGAGATTATTTATATAAAGAACATCTGAACTTTAATGGGATTTGCAAAATGATAGTTTAGTAATAGATCCACATTTGAAACATGAATTGTTGTTGTTGTTAAGGAATGGATTCCCTACTCAAAACACTTCTCATGTTTGTCACCAATTGAACTTCTTTAGTTTTAAAAATAAGAGGACTTCTCAAGTTGTTTGGTTAATGGGAGATGGGGGTCCATAAGGCTCAATTGTGGGATATGTGGGTTTTGTGGTTTTTTGTTTTTTTAATTTCTAAGATTCCCCCCCTCCCAAATAACATTTGATGCAAGATTTACAGTGGAAACTGTTAGGGGGAAATGAACAAGCATTAACTAGTCCTCTAGTGCCCTGTATGGTGTCTTTGAGAGTTTTGTACTCATCATTTGGCTGAGGATACCCCACACTGCTAGAGCATGGAGGTCCAGAGCAGCCTGGGTCCAGCTGCTGCCAGGGGCATGGGTCTGCCAGGGCAGTCAGCAGAAGTGGGTTTGTCCCATCCCTGCAGTGTGCAGACTGGCAAGGAGGGCTCAGCACTGACTTGGGAGGCAACTGGCAGGGAAGACTGTTAGGTGTATTGGGCCGTCCCCAGTGGCAGACTTATGAGCAGGGTGAGCCAGGGCATCTTGCAGTTCCCAAGCAGGTTGGTGATGGGGTTAGCTCATAGCACAATAATCATGAGATGAGAAATAGATCTGCAGCCTTCCCTGTGAGCTCAATCAGTGGGGAAAGGAATGAGCCTACCAAGAGAGGTCAGACCAGGGGCCCAGTGGGGCTAGTAGAGATGGCAGCAGATGGCTGCACCTCAGTACAGCATTTTACTCCATCATTTTTTACCCGTAAAGGATAAAATCACTTGGCAATAGCCAATCTTAACATACACAGTATTTATCTTGTTGTGTACTTCAAGGTCTCTCTGAGCTCTTTGAAGATGTACAAGATCGTTTATTTCTGTATATTGTATATATTATGTATCAGTAGAGAGTATATTGTAATTTAAACCAGCATCTGTATGTCCCTCTGCCTTGGCAAGAAGTGGTTCGTAAGAATTTGGGTGGGAGAAATGAGCATTCTTATACTTGAGCAGAAGCATTAAGGCTTCAAAGCAGATTTCTGTTAACCACCTTTTTTTCTGTCTGAGTGACTGTGTGTAGTAACCAAAATTAGTAACCTGGTTTCTGTTGGGGCTGAGCTCCCCTGACCCATCCAGCCTGAGCAGAAGGCAGCAACACGTTAGCTGACTGGAACACACTGTAAGGCTGCCGATCTGGTTTCACATCCCCTGTGCCTCCCCAGTGCTGCCTGCCAGCACACTGGCGCGTTGATACCAGCTTGACGCTAAGCAGGAAAGCACCCAGGCATGCTTGGGACCTGGAGCACTCTCCTGGCTGGTGCTTGGGCGCTGGCACTATATCCTTCTGGCATTCTTCTGTCATTCAGTAGCCTTGAGGGTGACCTCCAAGTAATATGACTCAGTCCTCCTGGTAGTTAATTTCTTGTTGTTTCTTCCAACTTGAATACATTATTTGAATACTTTCAGAAGGATTTTATCTACTGAACCAGCATCAGCTTGTGCATAAGGGCTGCATGCCCACAGTTCCATATTTAAATCCCCTTTCAGTCACAACCAGGCTTTCTGCTGCTGCTGGAGAGGCAAGTCTCTGACCTGTGAGCATGTTTCTGCAGTGAGAGATGGTGTTGGTTGTGATCAGAAAGAATTTCAGATGAGCCGAAACAACCATTTCAACTAGCGCAGCTGTTTCTGAGGGCTCCAGCTATGCAGACAGCAATGGGGAGGTATGGGCTAGGGTATGAACTTCCAGCATGTCAGCATCTCCAGGGTAGCTGGCACCATCTCTGTTTGCCTTAAAGCAGAGATATCTGATAGCAAAGGAGAAGCAAGTGTCTTACATTGACTGATAGGGCTCTGGGGTGAAAGACACATGGGCAGCCATGCTGAAGTATTTGGACTTAACCTGATATAATTAGTGTGCCTGTCCTATAGGCTGTGGGCATTTTGACCCTTGCACCAGTGAAGTCTGAAATAGATAAACATTGCTAGTGAAGGAGAGGGTTTCCATTTAGTCAGTTAGCTTTATTAGCCATTGATAATGTAAGAAATTGTGTTCATTGTCTGTAAAGGTACAGAAAAGAGTAAAATGTGCCTTATCAGTGGTCAGCTACCAGTGAACTATTATAACAGAAAATTGGATCGTCCTACTGAAAATATTACAACGATTTTATGTTCCAGTTCATTGTTCAGTAATCACTTGCCTGATGGGAGCCCCCTGGCCAATTGCTTTGTTCCCTCCCCCACCCACTCCCAGGAATTTTAACAGCTGCCAAATGTCTGGCAGGATTTAGTAAATGACTGACCAATTCTTTTCCATGTTGGAGTTCACTTGCAAATTTGGAGACTTGGAAAATAAGGAGGGGAGAAAAAGTCCTAGCCAATTGTGCTTTTCCCAACCCCCAAATTCCAAGTTAGCATGTCTATATCATATATCCCACCCATGACTGCAAAGCAGTTATGTCAATACACAGTTCCTATGCTTAAGGCAGAGACTAGTCATAAGTAAATAAATCTTAAAGGCTAGCTTTTCTCCTAAATATTTTTGCAGTCTCTTACAGAGGACCTGGGAACACGGAGACAGACATGGGTGTATTTCTACATGTAATTCTGGAAGCAATCAGCATATTTTAGAGCTCTCTGTAGAGGAAGCTGACATGGTGGGTAGCACAGCAGGACAGTACAGTGCTCCAGTGTGGCACTGGCACAGTGGGTGCAGGCTGGGCCAAGAGACCTTGCTAGGGACTGAGAGACACCATCTTCATAATGCCCACTGAGAGATGGAGGCGAGTTGATGTCTGTCAGTCAAGAAAGTAGTGTTTCTTTGCCTGTCAGAATGACTAGGGAGGGGAGAAAAAAAATGGTCTTACAAGAGGAAAAGAATCAGTAAGAAGAAATGGAAGGGTGAAGGAACTGACATGGATGTCACTTTTATTAATTTCCTACTCTTTCCTCTACTGAGAAATAATTTATTCATACCTTATACACGTTTATGGCTTCTCTGGAGCCTCTCATAGCTTTATTATTGCTATTGTTGTTATTATTGCTGCCAACAAAAAAGTTTGTGCACAAGAAAAATATTCTGACCAGCAGCATTTAGCTTCTCCCTCAAATGCAAAGATGAGTGTTCAGCCCTCGGCATGCTCTTGGTGGTGACAACTAAGCAGTAAGGCCAAAGTGGTTTGATTCTTACAGAGATGACTCTGTACATATAGGAAGGGCTTTTTTCAAAGTTGGCACTAACGTGCAAGCAGTATAAAAAGCACAGCAGAAACTTTCAGAAAGCTTATGAGATTATTTTTGTAATACCAGTCCTTGATCTTGTAATTTTATGTGATGGTAGTTAACTGAGGTATCCTCTGAAGTTTTGAAGATGAGCAAAGGTTATTTTAATGTGCATGCATTTAATGGAAATTATTTTGAATAAAACAGAAGTAAAATAGAGTCTTACTTATCACTTTTCTGTAGGAATCTAAAAATGATTCCGTGCAAGTTATTTGCCTTTCTCAGTTAGTAGCAACGGATGCTTTCTTAATTCAACTGCAAATGTGAGTTCATCCATATTTTAGCAATGTTGCTTTTATGAGTAAATCATTCTGGGGTCCGAGAGAGACGCAGCTTACAAGTGAAGAATCTGGGATAGCGTGAGAGAGGCGCAATGCCCAGCCTGTATTTGTTTAGCTGTTAGCAAGTGTGGAACTGTAGAGTAAGGAGCCTTTAAAGGAGCACAAGTGAACTGCAGCAGACCTGGGGTGGGGAGGTGCTCTTTTGCTGTCACATCTCTGGGTGAAATTTCTGCTTCTGTTTGAATAAAAATCAGTGTTTCATGTTGGTTTTACTGCATTCTTCTCCAGGGACATTCCAGCTATATTACACACCTTGACTGGTCCCCAAACAATAAGTATATAATGTCAAACTCAGGAGACTATGAAATACTATACTGTAAGTATGAAATTAAATACACTGGAAGTAGAAGTATGTATTAGCTGTCAGAATATTTAGAAGAGTGTGTTTGATCGGGACTGTACAAAATGCTTACTGACAAAGAACCAATTTGAACTTGTGTAACTTGATACCTTGATGTTATTCAGAGCTGTGTATTACCTAATGACAATGCCAAATATAGCTTACTTCTTTACAAGGTCATAAATCAGTTTAACAGTGTAAAATTCACAGAAGTGGCACTGTGTTTTGATGTTGGCTCAAAATTCTGTAGATTGAAAATAATATATACAGTTGTCTAATTAGCATCAACAATACCAGTTATTTTGAGAGAATAAAATCCATGGGTCTGTGCCATTGTTCTGTTCTGAGGTTTCCTTTTGAAACTTTTATCTTGACTGATGATGTTGATAACTAAGCAAAGCAATAATACTACTTTAATGAGTTAGTGGTAATAATGTTTCTGTGTTTGTCTTTATTATATGAAAATATGGATTTAATATGTAGTGGTTATGTAAAAAATTCAACTTGCATAGTGCGTGTCAGTCTGTTTTTGAATTGGTTTTTGTATTCTGGTGGCTTTAGATCCAAGAGGATTGTAGTTCTGTTGCTGTATAGGCAAGAGGAGCCAGCAGTTTAAATATCTGTCACCTTAACATGTTCTTTCCGCCTGTCACAACTTAGGTTTCAAATCTGGATGGTGCAATATCTCAATCTACCAAAAGGAAGTGCTGATGCTAGTAAATGCCTATATGGGGAAGCAAAGAGCTATGACCCATTAGTACTAGGCTGGTGTGTTGGAAGATGGACAATATTTCCTTTCCAAATTACAAACTGAAGAGCAGTCTAAGGCTCCTCTGGTAGTAGTTGTTCACTGTTTTAAAAGCAGAGCTTCCTGAATGATTGATTGAATTTTAGCACATCCATGAAGCTGGTAGAAAGGAGAAATTATTCTATTACAAATTCAATTAAAAGCATTTTGTAGAGTTGGTAGCAGCGGACTCAAGCTGCAGCACTGTTCGAAGAGGGAACTGAGAAGTAAATGTGACACTTAAATACCAAGCAAAGCTTCAAGTATCTGGAATTTGATGAGGGTACTAGTCTGTCTTTGCCTCTACAGTGTGATTCCAAAGTGGTTTTAAGATGCATTTATTTACTGTCTTAGCACCTTCCAAGAGCACGGTTGTAAATATAATTTTATATGGCATAACTCATCATGCACTTATTTTACAGGGGACATTCCAAGTGGTTGTAAGCTAATCAGGAATCGTTCTGACTGTAAGGATATAGA
This sequence comes from Bucco capensis, assembly GCA_013396975.1. Taxonomy (NCBI): domain Eukaryota; kingdom Metazoa; phylum Chordata; class Aves; order Piciformes; family Bucconidae; genus Bucco; species Bucco capensis. The sequence goes on along the minus strand of VWZO01015949.1, from coordinate 21,364 downwards.
TTGGACAACATACACTTGTGTGCTAGGCTTCCAGGTGTTTGGTAAGCACCATTTAACTCTCTTTTAAACTACTCCTGCTGCGCTTTTGTGTTTTCTTCTGCTTCAATTTGTCATTAGAAATATCCTGTTAATGATTATTGAGGATGGTGCTGAGATGACAGATCAAAGAGACTAACCACAGTACTTGTCTGTAATAAAGAACACTGGATGCTTTATAGACAGTGTACAATTGATTTTTATTCAGTCTTGAAGTTTGTGATTTGATATTTCTGCTGTCATTTTAGGCTACCAATTTTGGACGTGCTGTAGCAAAAACCTGATACTTTGAAGTACTCATATGGCACATGCATTCTCGTTTGCTTACTTTGTTTTGGACTAGGAACAAGACTATGTGAGTGTAGGTTTATAGTTCATGAGTTAAAATAATGACAGCGCTTTGATACCTGTAGTCAAAGATCACTAATATACACTGCTTGTAAAGAGTAAAAATACTTTAAAAATTAATCAGATTCTTTACCTAATAGTTTATTTTTAAAATGTGCAAAAAAATTTACAAAGCTGACAGATCTCATTTAAATAGTGCAGTTTGAGACTGTCCAAAGAGTTGCTGAAGGCAGTTCCGTTTGCCAGGAGGAGCCCCTCTGTGAGGGGTTGAAAAGTATAGTTCAGCCTGTCAGTGTTGTAAACCCAAGCTGTATGAGCATGTGCTGAATGTCTCACTTCCACTGCTGAGATACCTACCTCTGTTCTTCATGTTGTTGAAAACATCAAATGCAAGTAAATCAGGAAATTCTTCAGAGGTGAGAGTTCAGGTCTACAAACCTTTTCCTCACAGCCACTAAGAGTTCAACTTTGAATATCAGTTTATATGAAGGGTAGAAGAAAATTGGTTAAGTCCAAGTGTTTTCTGTAGCCTCTGACACCTACCATACGTATTTTAGAACTGTCATGTGCTTAATGAGCAAGTAGCCTTAAAAGGCTGCAGTTGATGTGCGGGATAACACTGACAGTCTTGTGTGGCATATCAGTTGGGTGGAGGGCAGTTGGTGCTTAATAACCAGGCATGCTTTCCTTTCTTGGTACCAAAGATCTGGGCAGAGAAGAGAAAATAAAGAGGTCAGAGAAGGAGCCTGACTGGTTGGTAAACTACATAAATATTTTTGAGTTGTTCAGAGCTTGAGGTAGGTAGCAGAAATAAACAGGAGTGTGCTGTTTCTGGAGCTGAATACTGTTACTTATTGCTAGTTTGATGAAAATATTGGCTCTCATTAGCCTGGGAACTATGAACCCAGTTGTGTACACATTTGATTTTATTCAGTCTATCTAGGTGAAGTAGAGAGTGGTTTCCTCTTGATGTTCTGTGCATGTAAACCTAGGCCGACAAGGAATTGGTCCGCAGCAGTCGTTTCCTCGCGGTCTTTGTTGCTGCAACTGAGATAATAGTGCAATGCAAATGCCTTTTTTAAAATGGAGTACTAAAAGATATAGGAGTCACTAGAGAAAGTGAAAGGCAAAACTCTGATGCTAATACGATGTCTTTCTCCAAGAGCAATGAAAACACTTTGTAGACACAGAATATTCCTTCTAGAGTAGTGCTGGAGCTGAAGCCATATTACTTACTTTTTATGCAGAGTACTTAAGTCTACCAGAAACATGGAGGTAACAGACAGCAGCTCTGCTGAACTGCGACTACATTTGGTTGTAGAGTAGATGGAGTAAGGAGGGGAGCGGCTCTCTGAATCCCAGTGCTTCCCCAGAACTGTGCTTTAATCTTGACCTAAGGAGATGAGATGTAGGAGTGCAGAAGTTTTCACATCTAGACCATTGGTTTTATTTCTTAAGCAGCTGTTGAATAGAAGCTACTCGTGACTGGGGCAAGGCTGGAGACAAGCAGCTCCCATACGCCTTTTTACTTTTTGGTCTTAAAAAACAGATAAGTCTGCTCATCCTGTCTACATTCCCTTTCCCTTTTGGATTAATGCAAACTTCAACCACTCTGGATTAAGTTAAACTAGTTTCAAATGCTCTCAAAATCTTCAGTGTGCCAGAAGACCCAGGAGTGAAGTAGATAAAGCAGATAATGTGATGTTACTCTGGGTCAGAACAAAAGATACTTAAACTTCCTAGCCAAGATTCATCATGCCTTAATTTTATGTTGTCTGGTAGTCTGACACCCTTTGCTGAATCTTAAAATTATGGCTCAGTCTCAGACAAAGGCAAGTATTTTCCCATTTAATCAGACAGCATAGCTAAGCCAACCCAGCAGATACTCGCTGCCCAAAGAAGTCTGGCTTTGACCTGAGGATCCAAGCAGTCTTGGGAATGCTCACTTTCATGTGTAGGAGGGAGGGTTCAGTTTATGGGATTTGGGTCATTGGGGTATGTGTTTTACTAATTTAGCTGTGTTGATAGTGCATCTGTAGGCTCAGGCCAGGCATTGCGCTATTGTCAGCAGAAGAAAGAGGGTGGAAGTGCATGGCTCGAGTGAGAAGAGCATCACTCCTTTTTGGCAGTTGGTATTACTATAATGGCTCAGACATATCATCAGTCAGCACACCCCAAGCACTTGAAGTCACTCTCATTTATTGCACATTTCCCACACTTTCATCCAAGCAGATTCTTTTGAGAGTTTTACTGCTAGCTAGCAGAATTTATTGAAATGGAAATGCTAGTGCTGTACCTAATAACAAAGCCCTATTATTTTGTATTTATTTTGTATTTTTTTTTTATTTTTACAGTTATTAAAAACTAAGAACTTGGTTTTATTAATGTCTTGATTTTTACATGATTGCCTGATGCATTGAAAGGAAATCCTGCTTTCTTAGGACACCTTTAAAGCTTCTAAAGGAATTTGTGACCACAAAAGATGTTTAATAAGAGATGCTATCTTGAATATTAGTATTTTTAATCTTAAATTAAAAAGAAGAGGAAATAGCATAGCTGTATGGCACAATCTGCCTAAGGGGGTAGTTGAAGCTTCAGGAAAACTGGTTTGAAGTTCATTTATTACTCCCACCTGATGACAATATTTTACATGTAGAACGCAGGAGAAAGTTAAAAGTCATTCATGTTGAGCTACTTGAAAATTCTTAAATAGTATTTAAGATTACCTGCAAGGTAGCTTATTTGCATTGTAATAAGTTTAACAAGCTGCCTTTGTTGTTCTTCAGAGAAAATAAAGTTATTACTCCACCCACTGAAGAATGGAAAAAATACCCACAACTTTGCAGTTAAGCACTATTTGCCATTTTGCTTAAAAACAAGAACTGTGGGATTTTGAAAGATAAGGCAATTCTAAGTCAGCATTTTGTGCTATACAGAATACTAGACAGCACATGATTTTTATTTTACCAAAGTCAATGATTGTGAGGGAGGAAGAAGATGTTTTCATATCTGATAATGAACATCCCTGTCAGTCAACTAGACACACAGTTTTGGGGGGTGAGGGGTGAAATTTGAGAGGGGAAAACTCTTCCTAACACCTGAACTAATCAGAAACTCCGGTCTGAGCTGTAAAAATACAGTACCTTTGGCATAAAATAGTATCTTATAAGCCCTTGCTTACCTTTTGTTCAGCTTCTCTTGCAGATGTGAATCATTAGTTAATAATATAGGAATCTCTAGGGTCTTTATTTTTTTATTAAAATAGAGCCTCTCCCCTCCCCAATTTGTTCAGTGCCTTTCACCCAGGCAATGTTGTTATTCTTTTGTCTAGACATATTTGTGTCATTCTTTTCACATAAGAGCATATTGAATTGTACTTAAGCACTTGACAGCACTTACATCTATGAAACTCGTAGAGGCCAGGTTTCTGTGCAAAGTATCATCAATCAGTTGCCTCCTTTGAATCACGCAAATACCAAGATTTAAAATAAAACCAAAAGAAATCACTACGTAATGTGCAGTACTTAAGCTTGTTCCATGCTTAAACATCAGTCTTGCTTTTAAAATGTTTGTATGTGAATGAAAGTGTTAAATTAAGAGTTGGCAGTTTATCAGCAAAGTTAATGCTAAGATAAACCTTAAACAAGACTGAGGTTCTGAACAGGAAACACATAGTAAGCCCAAGAGGTTACCCTAGATGAAGCTGAGGGTTTGGGAGGATAGGGGAGCAGCATTAGACTAGCAAACTGTTGATGACATTTAATGTGCTGCATATTCTGTTTTCCAGTTGAATATCTAAATTGTTTCTGAAGATACTATCACTAAATATCTGCTCTACTCTGTCCTAGGAGTTTGGCCTGAAGGATCAGATGGGACGGATATAAATGCCCTTGTCAGATCCCATAATCGAAAAGTGATAGCAGTTGCTGATGATTTTTGTAAGGTCCATCTCTTTCAGTATCCCTGTTCCAAGCCAAAGGTAAGTCTAGACCACTCTAGTCTGTGTGCTTGTTTGCACTGCATGAAGCTTTTCTTGCCAGACACCTGCTTTCAGCTTGGTTGTTTTGTAACCTGGCAGACAAATAGCTCATTTGTGTTTGAGGGCAGTGCTAAAGACAAAAGCATGGTTTTCTCCATTAAGTTTGTACATAAAATGGAAAATATAATACAATATAAATTAATATACCTAAAAGTGAGGTAGCAATAGTTATCTTTGAGTTTTAGAGCAGAGGCTTGATGCTTTCTGTTTGCTGGCTTTGGTGTTAAGTCCATTACTTCTTGCATAAATATCTAAATCTGTCCCAAGTTACAAGCCTTAAGAGGAGAGGATTTTTTGTTGGGGATAAACCTAATATAAATACAATTCTTTACTCTTCTAAGTGTGTAAAGAGCTCTCTTGAAGGGTTAAGCAAAAGCAGTAGTAGTTTTAAATTTCAGTATCAGGTGGTCTTCTAGTCAAACATACGATTTATCTTTCTGCTTGTTTTCAATAGGCTCCAAGTCACAAATATAGTGCTCACAGTAGTCATGTGACAAATGTCAGCTTCACCTATAATGATGGTCACTTGATCTCAACTGGAGGGAAAGACACGAGTATTATTCAATGGAAACTTGTGGAAAAGGTAACTCTGCCACAAAATGACATTGTTGTAGACATCGGTGCAACCAAAGTGCCCATCCCTACCAGTGAAAATGCTGTACAGTCTCCTGCACCTCTTCCACAGCCTTTTAATGAAATGAACCAAAATGACAGTGTAACTGGCAGCTCTCCAGCTTCTTTGGAGAGCAACTTGGAGCAGTCAGCAGAGGCCAGCGAAGAGCAAAGTGAGGAGCAAAGCGAGGGGAGCAGCCTGGATCCCACTGAGCCAGGCTATGAGGAGCCCTCCAACGAGATGAGTGAGGAGCACAGCGAATCCACAGTCACTGAAGAGCAGCAAGATAACTCACCAGTGTCTTAATGCTCCCAGCTTAGGCGGTTGTTATTTTCCCTTGGTGTGTGTGCTTTCATTACAGGGTGAGGGTTCAAATAGGGAAAAGTAGCTGAGATTCATGACCACTCCAGCTTTTGAGTTTCAGTGAGATTTTTAGTCTGAGGTTAAGTTCAATGTGTAGGAACCATCCCAAGGGTCTGGCTTGATGATCTGGTCACAGTTAGTAGTGGACATTACCATAGATCCATTTCAGTTCTGAAATTGCTGTCAGGAAGTGGCAGGAAATACATACTGGAAAAAAGGTTAGCTCTGAGAACTAGTTGAAGTAGACCACCTTAAGCTATGTGAAAGTGCTTTCTCAAATGAGTGAACTGATGGGAAGCGCTGAGCTGTTCCAGCTGGGGAGTACTATGCTGCTTTTTCCAGGTGTGAAGACAGACAAAACAAATTAACTAAAACAACCAAAAAGCTCTTTGTAGGGCTGTTTTCCTTTCTTTTTTTCTTAACAAGAAAAAAGAGGAAAACCATGTAGTGATGCCACATGTATGGCGATGCCTTCTTGATCTAACACATATGCAATTTTCTAACACTACTAATTCCTATTGGTGTCTGGATGTGTTTGCAGTTGGTCTGCCCTGGGTGCTGCTAGTTCTAAGGCAAATCTTGTCGAGGAACGGTGTCAGCTGTTCCATTTTCAGAGACTAACCAAACATAGCGTTTCACTTTTCATGACCTGAAAGTTGATTTAAACTGTAGGATGTAATTGTCTGTTCAAAGAATTACTTGCCTAGAGAGTTTGAAGCTTAAGAGAGTCTTTACAGTGACTTTGATGTGAACAGCAGAGAAAGTGTGGCAAGAACACAGAAATGAGATGGGCTCCAGAGATAAACTTCAAGCCTTCAAGCAAAACTTGCTCCATCCCTCATAGGAGAAATATAAATACAGTTAACTTAAATTATTAAAGTGGTGCTTAGGATTAGTTTATTAAGTTGATATTTTTTTCTTCTGAATTTTTAGAGGTAACTCTAAGAATCATAAAACTGCAATCTCTTCTTCCTCCCCCCAGCCCCAGCTCCTTTAGCATTTGTGATAGAAGCATACAGTAATTTAGATGATGATGTGATTTTTTTTTTCCTAGACTTGCTGATATGTTGTTTTTGTGAATTTTATTTCCACCCCTTCTTGGGTTGCTCTAAGCCATGCAGCTGTCATGTGGCTATACCTGGCCAGTTTCAGGATATCTTGGCATTTGTTATGCATTTGGAAAGTACTTTTTCTACAAAGTTTGTCAGATGGCTACATTTTTTTCTCTTAATTGCATACATTTCCTACTTCAAAAACATAGAGATTTACTGACAGATATCAATTTCCTATGTACTTGTTTATATTTTGATTACATAGAATTTTCTTTTTTTAACTTGCTGCATTGTGCTGGCATTCTAGTTCTTAGTTAGAATATTATGTTTAGAAACTTTGGATGAGTTCATAAGTCTTAATTGTGCAAGCGTTTACGTGATTGTGCCATTCCAAAGTGCATCAAAACTGTCATTCCCTTACTAGTATCTTCTCAGGAGAAATGCTACAGATCAGGTATTTAGTCATCATTTGGAAAGATAAAAACAAATGGACTCCCAAAGGACATTTAGAACATTTATATATAAAATATATAAATATATATACACACATATATATATAAAAAAAATATCCTCTTGTTTACAACAGTTCCAGAAAACCTCAAAGTAGTTCCCTTCAGATGGGGGGAGAAATGGATTCCAAGCTACCCATCTGTTTAAACTGTGCTCTGTACATAGAGTTTTACTGGAGAGCTCTAGTATGCCTGACTTGCAAATTTGCCAAATAGCAACAATGGAAGACAAAGGTCAGCTTATCAAAGTTCTTGGTTCCAAATGGGGAATATGCTGTAAGTTTAGAAAATAATCTTAGTAAAGGAGAAAGGATTTTAGAGCTAACAAGGCACAGAGCTCTCTCTGTCATTTTTATGAACTCCACATAAGCAACACATTTCTTCTTGGAACATCTGTCACCTGGGGTTGCCAAGTAAAGTGAGAGTTACAGTTGTGATATTCTTGTGTTTGTAGTTCAGAAGAGTCTACTAATATGCAAAAAGCCTTACAGCTTTCAAATGCTGGCAACTACTGTTTAACAAATAATTAAATCTGTGATAATGGATGGAAATGGGTGGGATTATGTAACTATAGATGTTTTAGAAAAATAATTGTGAATGAATTATGTTTAAGAGTGTTTCATGTGAAGATGTTTGAGCCATTTCTATCTATCATGCATTCCTGTCTCAAGGCAGAAAATTTTGAAGATAAAAAAATAAAATAATCAAAATAATATATTGCAGTGTCTTTCTCCATATCTGTTCTGTTTCCTTCTGTATATACAATGGATACTGTGATCACAGCTGCAATGTCTGGGTCTGTGATTTTAGAAGAACCTTTTCAACATGAGCTTTTTTTGATACCACCCAGAATGCCTAAAAATAAGTTAATTCAGCATCATGAATAATGTTGGCACTTCTAAATATTGAGCTTGTTTACTCTTAGAAAGTTAATATTGGTCTTGTTTACTCTTTGGAAGTTTTATGACATTCTGGGTTGTTTTTTTATTAACAATCTACTAGCATTATCCTACTGTAATTAATTGATGGGCAGCAGAGGATTACAAATTGGTATTTATCGTGATGCAAAGTGCAGTCTACCTTCGAGAGTTCTGCCCAAAGCTTTCTTTTGGAAGTCATGCAAGAAGTACAAGCTTGTTTTGGATATAACATGTTAAATACAATGATGCTTCCATATTCCTGATGGTGTCCGTTCAATTGCAGATACAGAAGGTCACAATATGCTTGATATATTCCTTGTGAAAGATTCCTAGCCTTTTAAAAAGGCTTTGAATCATCTCCATTCCTTGCAGCTGGTTTCTGTCCTTCACAAAAGGGGAGGGTGGGGTAGGGAAGAAACAAACCTGCAAGATAGACAAATACCTCATGTTTATCCTCAAATTAAAAAGCAAACAAAAAAGCATGATTGCCATCCCTTGAGTCTGACTGAAAACTTCAAGGACTCTTCCACCATATTGTCAGGAGAATGCTGCTGTTCTAACTTGAGCAGCAAGCAGATTTCCTAAGGTGTTTCTAGCACAGCCACATCATTACCTATCACTTTGCCCTGGGGGCAGATGTGCAGTGGTGTCCTTTTCTAGGTTCTGCTTCCTTTTCCAAATTAAGCTCAAGGCTTTTTCTACCTCATCTGGTGGGATGCTTGGTTAGGCAGGAGTCTTCCTGAAGAGTAGATAAGCTGGTCTTCTGTGAGCCTCCTTCATGGTGAAGGAAGAAGAGGGCTCCAAGTTCCCACTCTTTTATTTGGGATAGCAGCATCAGCTGTCAGCTTAGGTAGTTGCAGCGATGGTATTTGTTGTGTGGAGCTGAAGTTCAGGGTGGGTGCTCCACTGAAGGCTGAAATTTCAAATTCCACAGTAAAATGTTCATTTAGGTTGCATAGTAAAATACTTAAGTGTTATGAAATACCAAGCTTATGGATTCTTTCAATGTGTGTCCGTATTGGGCACATCGTGCAAAGTGACATTAATTGTCTTTTACATATAAAGGGCACTTTTAAGGATATGACCACATACTTTGGTTTGGGTTTTTTTGTCCCCATAGAAGTTTAAGGATAGGTGAGAAAGAAGCTGGTGGTGTGGATAGATGGTGATGAACAAAGTATTTCTTAGGTTTGATCTTACTGCAATTCTCATTAAAAATACAAAATACTAGTTTTTGCATATGATGTTCAAGTTCCAGCCTCTCACTTTTTAAAGTCATCCCTAAAATGCATAGTTTCTGGCTTTTTCTGATAATAAGGTAAAAATTAAATTTTGGTTGTTATGTTGGTTACAGACTACACTGAAAAAATACGTTGCATTATCTATTTTGTGCTTCAACCTGTAAGATGTGTTACACTCCCTTATATTTTTGTTCAGTTCAGTGCAGTGTTTCAGTTGAATCAGGATAAAAGTAAGTACAATGTCCTTGTGAAATTTTGTCATTTGGCTCAGCCAAGCTTTATTTTCCTTTCCGCTGCCTCATGCCAATAAAATGTTAGTTCCTGGCAATGAAAGGATCAATGTTACATGAGGTGGATTTTACTTGAGCGATATTTGTGCTGCTTGTTTGCTTTCCTCCTGAACAAGTCCAAGCCCATTGCCTAATCTTTAGTTCTGACAGATGTTTTGTGTTCTAATACTTTAATCAACCAAGAATGAAAAACTGCTTACAGTAGGATTATACAATTTAGAAGACTGGGCAGTGTACACGTTTTAACGTATTTAGTGTGCACGTTGTGTCTATGTGCATACACACGTATGCAAGCATCAAACAGATATGACTGCTCAAGACCTTTGTTTGTTTGAAAGAAAAACGTGAATGAATTGACATTGCAGTGAATTAAGAAGGTTTAAGAGCACAGGGAACAAAACATTCCCAGAAGGAGGGCAAGGTGAGAAGACTGGTTTCAGGCAAGAGGACTGGAAGAGAAGGTCCAGTGGTGGGACAGTGATTGTACCAGAGCTGTGTTTCCTAGGTTGGGTCCCAGGTACCCTCCTGTGTGAGCCCAGCTCTCCACCTCCACGCACATGGATTAAGCTGAAGCTCCTGACACATCCTCTAAAGGTTAAAGTCCTCTAAGTGATACTTCTTTCACAAGTGCAGAATGGAAAGCCCCTTCAGAGGTCAGCTAACCTCCTTACTTTAACCTTGCATAGTTACCTTAAACTGAGTACAGGCCTTGGATTCCTCTTTGTAAAGAGAGAAAGACTTGAAATGGGGAAGCTCAGCTGCCTCCTGGCACAACTGAGTGTATTACAGAAGTGCTGGCTTGGAGGAGGGATGAAATGCACCTTGAGGAGAGACTCCAGTGGATGGGCTCTGGTTGCCATTGAAAAATGGGAAGGAAAAAAATCCCACCAAATCAAAAACCTGATACAGTACTTAAGGCATTGTATCAAAATGAATAAATGAAGGGAAGAAGGGGCTATTTATCAATGAATAATTAAAAAAAAAGAAAGAAAAATACATTAGCCCTTTTCCCCATCCCACAGCCAAAACTGCCCTCCATTAGATTTGTCTGTATGCTAAAACAGAAAAACTTTTATGTTAGATGTACTGGGGTGTTACAGGGTCAGGTTACTTTACTCTCAGATAACCACCACACATTGGTGGTTCTTTGGGATAACTGTAAAAGAAAACAACTTTCTATAAATTCTTAAAGACTCTCTGATCTGAACTATAGTCAGTTACATTGTCCCAGCTTTATTTTTTTTATAAAATGCCTTTAAGTTACTATTTCTATAACATGCTTTTGCATGGTGCCAAGTAAGTGCTCCAGATAGCTCTTGAGACACTCTATTCCCTATTGTGGGATGTTTCAGCAATTTGATGTTTGTCATGCATCGCATGTTTTGCCAGTTGACCTTGCTCTGAATTCTGGTCACACAGCACGCTTCGCCCTGTGTCCATCACTGCCCTCCAAGGCTAAATGCAAGAGGTGACGTTTGCTTTTAATGCTGTTTCAGAATTTATTTCAGCTTCCTTTAAAAATGTTGTCTCCATTCCCGTTTATGTCCCCTATTTTCCCCCCTCCCACAGCTCAATCAAAGAAGAGATCAGTCCTTGCTCGGGCAATGATTTTTCCTTTTAGTTTCTGTTAAGTCCATTCACCCTTTCCTATACAGCTGTAACTGCAAACAGGAAAATTGGAGAGAAGGAAAGTCATAAGCTTTCTACATCAGACCACAACAGATACAGCTTCAAACACTACCTAGTATGCAAGTACCCTAGAGTTGTGCCTCTGACACGTTTTGTTGAGTAGGCTCTGATAGATTATTATTTTTCTTCTTAATTTTTATTCAGTTATGTCAAACGTTTCAAAATGCTTTTCTCTTTTAAGACTATGATAACCTTCCAGGTTATTTCCAGCAATTAAGTCAGAGTATATCTCTGTAACCATCAAAGAGAGGAATGGCTGCAACTTGTGTAGGCCCTCTCTCTTCTGAAAACTTGGGTTAATGCCTCAGCTGTCAACACAAAATTATCCTGTGCTGACATTGCAGTTAGAGACTCAGTAGGGCTGGTGGTGTGTGTCTGTAACCACACTCCCATGAAGGGGTGGGCAGGAGGTGGCTGTGCAGGGCTCTCCATCCCACTGCAGCTTACAAAGCACCATCAAGGTCTGCCTGTTTCGGTGAGCACTGCACTATGGCATGTTGTTGTCATTATCAGCCTTTGTGACGTTCCTGGAGCAGTTTCCCTTCCTCACATTACTTTCTCCTGGAATGTTCCCAGTTTAGCAGTAGCACACAGGCGATCACAATCCGTGAATTTCTCAGAGAGGAGGGGAAGAGGTTTTTTTAACAGCATTCTCAGTTACTGCTTTGATTTTTACTTTTTTTTTCCTCCATTCTTCCACAGATTTAAATTTGTTTGACTGGAAATAGGCAAAGGAACACATTATCACAGAGCCTGCCCCAGGTTTGACTGGAAAGCTTATGCCTGTGTTCCCCCTGTCTCTTTGCAGTCTGACCAAAGTCACGGATTTTAATGTCCCAGATAGCATGATAGAAATTCTGGTTTTTGGGGTCTTGAGTTAGTGCCAACTATAATATCTCCCTACTGCGTGCACTGTCTTCCCAGAATCACCCTGTGGGAATAACTCATAACTACTGCAAAGAGCAGAAAGGGCTTTTGTGCACAGCGGGGAGGGCTGCAGATGGGAATAGCTGCCATAAATGGCTTACTTGACAGTCCAGAGGTTTTGCTGAATTGAAAATCTTTCTTGAGATTTGTCTTGCTGAAAATCATGGGAATCGGCTCATGAGTTTCAGGGCAGATGCATCTGCATGAAGTTGTATGCACAGAGAGCTTGGCCTGGGGGTACTGTGTTCTGTGCACATGTTCTTGCACATCTATTGTGCTGCACTCTATAAAAGCTGTTTAATGAAATGTACATGACATGGAGGGAATGAGTATCGTGCAAAGGAATAGGCAAGTTTTTGATCAACCCAAACCCAACAAGCAACTCTTGTAACACTAAAACTGATTTGTTTGTTTTCCCTTGTTCCTTCAGATTTTCAAAGGCCCTCCATGAGGCTTATTCCTGGAAGTTCTCAAGGAGTTGCAGTTTGGAGTAATTGTCAGGGCAGATCTAGATTTAAACAGCAATAAAATGCACTGCTATTTTCTCTTGTGGTCCAAAATTCATCATGCTACTGCTGATAGTTTGGTGAAACATTACAGTAGTGAGGCTGCGTAGTTACTGTGTATAGTAGTGAGAAAAAGCCAAATTACAGAATCGTAGAATTGTTTAGGTTGGAAAAGACCTTTAAGATCATCAACTTCTATAAGTTCTACAGTTGTAGAAGTCCTACTGATACTTGTTTTTCCTTGGCTCTCTTGCATTAACCACTGACCAAGTATGAATATAAAGATAAATCCTGCCTCCTGAGCTGTTGTAGTGCTGCATAGGAACTTGCACTTTTTGTTGACTTCTCTTTTGAAAAAAATTCTCCCCTTCTTAAGAATATGGAAGTTTCGCACCAGGCAAATCTTAAGTTATCATTAACAAAATACATAAGAAATTTCACAGGTACAAATTTAAGCTTTGAAGTGGAGAGATGATTATGAGAGTTGATTACAAGAAGGAAATACTTGGTCTCGTATGATTGATACAACAAAAGAGGAGGTTGGACCACTGAATTTTCTTAATCATAATAGACAAGTGGTCTCCAAACACTGGTAGAGGTAGCAGGGTTAGTTCAGCAGTGACTGTGTTCTAGGAAATAATTATATGTTTCTTGAGTAATTTAAAAATTGAAAGGAGAGGGAAAGCTGTAAAAGGGGATTTGCATGCATGAGTTAACCTACTTTTCTAGCAAAGGACTGTGCTCACCACTACAGAGCACTGCACACTAGACAGTGGTTTTGCGATTCTCATTCTGTAAACTACAAGAATTTGACCTTTTAAGAGGGTCTTTTATATTCTAGTTGAGAAATGGCAATAGGAAATATGTTGTGCAATGCTTTGTCAAAATTTGTTACAAAGCAGAATTTCCTAAAATATCTTCCCTGCTGATTATTTTAACCAAATTTATTGTGCTCTTTTTCCTAAGGGCAGTAGAATAAAACATACTCTCAATGGGGCCTTAGCATTTGTTTATAATTCTTATTTTTCAATACCTGTCTTTTTCCAGGGATGTTATTCCACTAAAAAGGAGTTTGTAGAGTTAGTGTGTGGATGCAAGCTTTCTGCTCCTCAGAAATCATACCCTCATCCTCAGAAATCATATCCTCTACTCCAGGAGACTTTCATTTCATTATTTTCATTATTTCTCCAGGGCTTAGTGTCAGGACCAGTCCTGTTTAATATCTTTATCGATGACCTGGATGTGTGGATTGAGTGTACCCTCAGTAACTTTGCAGATGATGCCAAGCTGGATGTGTTGATCTGCTTGAGAGTAGGGAGGCTCTGCTGAGGCATCTGGACAGACTGGATCAATGGGCCGAGCTCAGAGGGATGAGGTTCAACAAGACCAAGTGCCAGGTCCTGCACTTTGGCAAAAACAATCCCATGCAGTGCTACAAGCTTGGGGTAGAGTATCTGGAAAGCTGCTCAGCAGAAAAGGAAAAAGGACATGGGGCTGCTTGTTGACAGCTGGCTGAATATGAGGCAGCAGAGCGCCCAGGTGGCTAAGGCAGCCAACAGCATCCTGTCTTGTAACCGAAATAATGTGGCCAGCATGGCTAGAGAAGTGATTGTTCCCCTGTACTGAGCACTGGTGAGACCACAACTGGTGTTCAGTTTTGGGCTCCTCGCTAATAGAAGGACACTGAGTTGCTGGAGTGCGGCCGAAGAAGGGCAACAAAGCTGGTGAAGGGTCTAGAGCACAAGTGTGATGAGGAGAGGGTGAGGGAACTGAGTTGTTTATTTTTCATGGTTTTTGTTTTTACTTTCTCAGTCACTTGCAGAACATCTGGTATTTCTCTTTGCTGCAGACAGAAACTAGTTGTTTAACATATCTACCAAAATTTTGAACCCATGGTGAGTGGCATAGATCATCAAGATCTCTAGTCTGGGCAGAGAAGTGGCCAAAAGTCTGGTCAAAAGGTATTTCTTTCTCTTTGTCACCAGAGCAGACTGTGAACATGTGGAAATAGGATTTTTCTTTTCAAGAACAATTAGAGATGAAGTTTTGTTGTGTTTTGGGGGAATTTTTGTAGTTGGGTTTTGGGTTTTGGTGGTTTGGCTTGAGGGTTTTTTTGTTGTTGTTTTGTGGGTTTTTTTTTTAATTAGCAGTTTATATTTTGATGTAGCTGGTCCATAGGCTCAGATTTAAGCTGCTTATTTTCTGGGAAGGAATGCCACAGTTACCCTGCTCGTACTGATGTTTTGTTGCCATGTTGGCTTGTGAGCAAACACTTCTCTCCATGTTGCAAGCAGCTTTCCCAAGACACTGTGAAGGGCAGGTGAAATTCCACAAAATACCTACACCAACATGTTAAAACAAAGTTCTTTATCTGTGCTTTGCAGACAATGAAAAACCGTTACACTGGTGAAATGCAGGTGTCAGATCCTTGCATCCCTCTTCTTGCTGCTGAAATCTTGTGTGTGTGCAGTGTGGGTGTAAGCCCTTCCACAGGGAGCAGCTGCATCCGGCCACTGGCAGGGAGACTGAACTCTGCCTTGTAAATTAAATTCAGCTGTCTGATCTGATCATCCATAGCATGGAACCAATTGTTTGTATCAGTTTGAAATTTTTATAGAATCGTTTTTTGGTTTGGGTTGGAAGGAACTCTTAAAGCCCAACTTCCTTGAAGCTAATAGGGTCATCTTCAACTAGACCAGGTTGCTCAAAGCCCCATCCAACCTGACCTTGAATGTTTTCAGGGATGGGGCTTCTACCACCTCTCTGGGCAATGAATGTGTTCACCACCATCATTGTAAAAAATATCTTCTTTATACCTAGTCTAAATCTACCCTTTTTTAGTTTAAAACCATTACCCATTGTCTTGTTGCAACAGGCCCTACTAAAAAGATTGTCCCCATCTTTCTTATAGGACCTCTGTAAGTGTTGAAAGGCCACAATAAGGTGTCCATGGAGCCTTCTCTTCTCCAGACTGAACAACCCCAACTCTCTCAGCCTTTCTTCATAAGAGAGGTGTTCCAAACCTCTGATAATTTTTGTGGCACTCCAGTGGACCTGCTCCAACAGGTCCATGTCTTTCCTGTGCTGAGAGCTCCAGAGCTGGATGCAGTATTCCAGGTGGGATCTCACCAGAGCAGAGTAGAGGGGCAGAATCACCTCTCTCAACCCTCTGACCACACTTATTTTGATGCAGCCCAGGATACAGTTGGCCTTTTGGCCCGTGAGTGCACATTGCAGGCTCATATCCAGCTTTTCATCTATCAGTACCCCCAAGGCTTTCTCTGCAGGTCTGCTCTCAATTTTCTTTATGCTTCTAATTTACAAGTTTATTGCTATCAGCTTTTTTGCTGAAGGAAGTAGGCTTTCTAAACCAAGTGAGATGTCCCTATGTCCATGTGCCTCCACAGAGCTCTGATGGTTTGCACCAGCTCTGGATGAGGCTGGAGCATGATGGTGGTGCTTCTGGCTGTGGAGGGGAGCCCCAGGAGGGAGGACTGCACTAATGTGAGGCTGCAAGGCACAGGAAAGGGTACATACAGGCTCTGTGCAGTGATATCCCATTTGCTATCAAATCCAAAATACAAACACAGATCATCCAAAGGCGTACCTGCCATGGCAGGCTGTATATAGCTTTTGAACATTAGTATTATTTTCTTCTTAATATGCTACACCTTTAAAATTTCCAGCTGAAGCCCTTGGAGAGAGGCATGCACTGATTTGTTTGCTGAACTCTCTTGATGGGGAGAAAAGCTATTTTAATGGGCAGCTCTCACTCTGCCTCTCCTAAAGTGAGAAAGATAGACTTGGTAGTGAATTATTTGGGTTTTTTTCTGAAGGGACCATGATCATGTGAGGTAGTGATGACTGAGTACTAATAAGCTTCTTGTCAGAGAGAACAGCACTGTAGAAGTCGAGTTTTATGGAGAAGAGGTTTAAGGAGAGGTCTGTCTGCATACACGTGAAATCAGACCTGCCATCCTAAAACTGCTGTGAGATGGGTGAAGAGTCCTGCATTAAGCAGGGTCAGGGACCACCCTACCCCTGCTTCCGACACTGGTCAGCTCCAGCTGCCATCTGGGTTGGTGGGGCTTTTCCTCCCACTGCTCTCAGAGGTGACCCTCCTATGGTGAGGGGTTTTGCTGCATTAGTTATATGGGCTTGCCCTGAGCTCCACAGTATTGCAAGGAATGTTGAAACATTTGGACACTAGGGATGTGACTTGGATGCCTGTGCCAGATATGTGAAAAGAAAATAAGAACAAAAAGTAAACCTTCCAGAAGGAAGGGAGGGCCTGTGTGCATGTTTATTTGAATTTTAAAGTCTTTCTGAGAAAACAAGCCTAAATCTTAATCTCAAATGCTCTGTGTGCATTTTGAAAACCGTTCCCTCCCCTCTAGCTGATACAACTGGAACCAGTTTTGCACCCCCATCCCTCTTTTAGCTGTTTCCCTTCAGTAAAGTCTGAAGAAAGTATTTCTGCTCCCTCACCCTCCTTATACCATGAGGCTGCCTGATATCACCTTGATCCACAGGAAATGGAGTGAAAATTGTCATGGGATGGATTGTTCCTATATAGACATGCACAGCTCCTTATCCCCAGGGCACAGGGTGCCAGAAGGTGACAGCTCTATACATGCCTGTGACTGCCTCAAAAACCCTGTCTGAAATACATATATGTTTGTGGGAGAGAAGCATGAGGTTTTTAAGTATACCTCTTTGAAAATATGAGAGCTTAAGAAGAACTGGGTCACATCTGACTGCTACCATCTGGCCCACTTCACTTCAAGATTACCCAGGAATGTATTTCACATGTGCCTTTGGAACAAGATTGTGAGCTGCCAAAAAGAAAATATTTTACAGCTGAGCACTGTGTTTTACTGTGAGCAGTTCAAATGCAACAGCTCAAGGAGGAGGATTCCACCTCAGGATATCACACAGGCCATTTGGGCTCATCCCCTTTGTTTTGTCTGTACAGTTTTGTAAGACAGTACTGCTGGATTGAGTTTAAAGGTCCTTGGGTGGGACAGCAGTTTAATGGAGATCAGTTCTTTAAATCGGAGTCTAGGGTAGGCAGCTGACCTTGGGTTAAACTGGAGTCCTGACTTAAACAAGGCATCTGACTCTGTGCAAATGGTGCCTCAGGAGCGCAAGTGGGGGAATTGTGGCTGGGTGGAGATACCTTGAATGGAGGCTGGAGACATCAGAGTGCTGCTCCAAACTTAAGAGGGAAGCTTACACTAAATGGATTCAACCTTGTGCCTCCGTTTCCCTTTGTGTTGGATGAGGATATCTCAATTCTATAAAACTGAGTCTGCTGCCCTGCCAGAAATGTATATATATTTATATAAAGGAAAATATTGTTTGATAATATTTTAAAACATACAAAAATAGGTCTTGTGGTGATGATGATTTTTGCTTGCAAAGATGCACAAATTTCCCCATGGCAGACTGGCATGGGGGCCAGGAACTTGCATGTTGAAAGAGTGTGTTGCACATGGTGTACTTGGGCTGAAGTAGGTTTGGCATGGCAAGCCCTTTCCAGTAAAATGAGAAATGGGAGAGACAGCAACGCTTCCCTTTGCCTCCATCTGGGCATCTTGTAAGAGGAAAGGAAGCTTTTGCAAATTACTCTAACCAGGATGGAGTTAATCCTCTTTCTGCCTCAAGCAAGAAGGTCTGCAGAGAGCCGAGCCAGCTGTTGAGGCTGGCTCAACGTGCTGGAGATGGTGAGATGCTGAGGTTAATGAAAGATACAGGCTCTCTGGGGGACACTAGGATCATCCAGAGGAGGGTGTAGGAGTGCATCCTTCACTTTTTTTTTCCTGTAGTAGTTGGAATTGGCCACAGTTCAAGTTCAATTTTGTCTTAATTATTGTTATAGTTTCTGAGTGAGAGGAATTCTGCTTTTTAAGACTTAAAAAATGGGGCACTTTCACTTACGTGTAGGATATGAACTGTGTCACACAGTGTGTGATATGAAACTGGATGTGAATCACATGCATTTTTGCTAGCTGGAGCAACCTATCCCTAGCTTTGTAGAGGTGGGAATGTGTGTAGTAGGACTGGCTTGATGCTTCAGAAGGGGTGGTCATGAGCAAGTCTTCCCAAGGCCACTATCCTACAGAGGCATCTGCACACCATGCTTGCTAACGCACTGCTGGACTTGCACCAAATCCTTCCACCATGGTAACTATGGCTACAAATAGGCATGGTCTCAGCAGGGTGGCACCTCTCACCTCTTTGAGATAGGACTTCTGGGTTAGTGCAGATTACTTTTTGTCACAAGATGAAAGTAGTTCAGGTTGGTCTTGTTCATACAGCAGTTGCACAGGAGACAAAGGGTTCAAATTGCTACAACTTTGTGTTTCATCCCTCTCAAACTTGACTGGTTTTAACCAAAAAGGAAAAGAAAAAGCATCTTATGGATCATGCTAGAGTGCATGGATGTATTTGTTGTATTAGGCAACTTTTACTAAGCATCTATGAAGTCTTGTTTGCACCCTGAAATGGAAGAATTTGGTAAATTCTATGATGCAGTCTGTACCTGTAAATGATAATGGGCTTAAAATACCAATAGTGAAAGTGGTGTTACATGGCTTTGCTACGGTCTGAAAGCATTGAACAGGATGAGAAAAAACTGGAATACTAATTCACAATAATAAACTGAATTATTTCTTAATCCACTCTGCCCATTTCTGCAGCCTAAAACATAGGCTGTGTTTTTTGTAATAAATGGCAATTAATCTCAGCTTGTTTTCAAACATGTCCAAGGAAGAAGACAGAACTGAGCAGCAGATAAACTTTACCTCAGAGTGTGTTTTCCTGGGAATATCTGTGCTCCCCTCCAAAGGTCTGAATGAGCTAGTTGTTCATAACCACGTCGTGCTCACCAAGAAAAGGGCCTGAGGTTTCTGTAGTTGTGTATCATTTTCTGGGAAATCTTGTTTTACAAAACACTTTTTGTTGGGTGTGTGGAAGATTTAAGTGTTTTTTTTTCTTTTACATTTACAGTTCTCAATTTTTCCTTCATTGATCTCAGAGAAGAACATCTACAGCATGGGAACATCATCCTAGACAGGGAAATGCTTTCCCTAGTTTAATACTAGGAAATGCTTAATCTCTGTTGCAGCTATCAGGCAACTTCTTCCTGCCTCCACCCCCTCTCTTCCTAAAAATCTCCCTTGGAACATCAATAAAAGTATTTAGGGAGAGAAAACTTTGTACAGAGCCCACAAGCAGAGTTTTCACATCGTATCTCTTCAGAGAGCTGTGGAGCATATGAAGCTTTCAGCTGCTGTTTGCTGGGGTCAGTAGGTGCCTTTCATCTGAACTACGGAAGATTTTCCTGGCCTGGTGTGATGTTCTCACTTCAGCAGACGATTCAGATTTTCTCTTGATGGAGAAAAAAAATCCTATGAAGCAAAGTTTCAAATAAACACAACTTAATTTTGTTTTCTTCCATTCTTGGGCATTTCTAGAGTAGTTTGAGTATATTTTTGTCACATCTTCTTCCTTTTGCATACATCGTGTTATGTGTTAATATCTAGAGCTCATGTAACAGTCTAAATGCACTCGCCTCAAAGTGCAGGCCTTTGTTCACAGCAGAGCCTTGTCAACTTTACAAAGAACAGACTTTTATAATCTTCTCCTCTGTTATTTCATATGCTTTGCTCAGAGAGGGTGTGTTACACTGCAAGTACAGCTGAAGAATGAATTTTTGGTCAGTAATTTCTTACAGATTGGAGCATGCCTTTTGAATTCAAACCTGTTTAGCACTAGGTGGCACTCTGCTATAATCTAAATTAGTTTGTCTTAGTTTTGAACTTTGGTAAACATTTTAGCAACGGGAATAACAAAAAGAGATTAGATCCATCAGAAAGTTACCAGAATAGGCACCTATCTTGTGATATGAGGAAAATTTTAACTATATAGTAAAACTGTCTGGGGCCTCTTTAATGTCCATTAGATGTGAGAGCAGAGAGGAAATGAGATCCATGTGCTTATTTTAATAGTGCTGTTCATTGTACTTACTGCTCAGAAAGCAGCATGATATTTTGTGGGGTAAATAATGTGGTGCCCTTTGGGGAAGTGCTACAATCTAAAATAATTCAAGGTCACATCAGCTGAGAATGGGGTGGAGATTGTGGGTCACCTACTAAAAAAGTAGCCATTCTGCCCCATTTGTTATTAGCACTTTTTTCATCATGGGTGCTAGGAGAGGGGAAGCTGCATTATTTATAATTTTCATGGTTTTGCATTGCCATGAGTTTTTTTAGTTATTATTTTAAGGGACTGAATGTATGGTGTGTGCAAAGATTTTACAGAGAGGTGGTTTTCTGGGACAAATACTGCCTGAGAGAGTGCAGGACCAGCTATTGGTCCAAGGGAAGGATAGGGTCATAGAATCATAGAACGGTTACAGCTGGAAGAGACCTTGAAGATCATCAGGTCCAGCCTTTGTCCTAGCCCTATCAACTTATTAAATGATGCCCCGCAATGCAACATCCAGCCGTCTCTTAAACACCTCCAGGAATGGTGACTCAGCCACCTCCCTGGGCAGCCTATTCCAATAGCNAAAGCCTCCTTTCCCTCAAGCAGATCGACACTGCCACCCAGCTTGGTGTCGTCTGCAAACTTACTAAGGGTGAACTCCATCCCCTGGTCCAAATCATTGGTGAAGATGTTAAACAGGAGTGGCTTCAGTACTGAGCCTTGTGGGACCCCACTTGTGACTGGCTGCCAACTGGATTTAACTCCATTGATCACAACTCTGTACTCGGCCATCTCTCCAGTTTTTAATCCAGCGAAGCATATACCCATCCAAGCCAAGA